>CM041779.1:311677552-311858931 GCA_023374045.1 Limonium bicolor
ATTTCGTTTTAAAGGATTTGGACGGCCGAGATTAGATCTGGTAATTTAAAACTGTTTTAGGTTTCTATAAAATTCTATAAATAGCTCTAACTTGTTGATCTTAGTTAATGGCCTTCCCGAAGGTATTTTGACTTGAAATTTTAACCATAGATTCCTTATTTAATCTAGTTTATTTTGATGTAAATTATTATGATTTTGGAGTTTTTAAACATAAGTTATGAGTTTTACAAGTTACGGGTTTTCTGGAGTTATTTGGCTAAATTAAAAAGATATTTTTATGAAATAAAATTTTTATAACATGTCTAAAATGTTATAGTTACTGTATATTAAGTTTGGGAATTTTTGGGCAATGGTAAAGGGTTTTAAAAATTGTGTTTGTGAGTTTTTCATAAGAATAACTTATAATATATAGTTTTTAATGTAATCAAAAATTAAAGTATAGTTGATTAATGAACTTTATAGGTTGGGGAAAATATAATAAGGCTAATTAACATTTAATACATTATGTTTATAAATGTTTTGAGTATTAACTTTAAGTGAAGTAAAAATTGTTACATATATATTTATATATTTATATGAGAGAAATAAATAGAAACTTATATTAAATCAAGGAATTTAACTAAACTACATTTTATTTATTATATAATATGGAAGCTAATATGTTTAACTAAAACTAAGGGAAATACTTTATTTTATAAACCATAAATCAGTTGTGGATATGTCTAAAAGATCTTAAATATAATTAGACACAATAGAATTTCTTAAAGAATGTTCTGGATAAATCTTAATACATGTAGATATATATATATATATATATATATATATATATATATATATATATATATATATATATATATATATAATATATATATATAAGAATAGATAGATAGGAGATACAATAAATAGATAAAGGAAATAACATTCCTTCTGAGAAATATAATAGGAGGAATATATATACGATAATAATAAATAAAAGAAATAAAATCCTTATAGAAAATATAATATGAAGGAATTAATGAGTTAAATAAACCTCTACATAACTATAATAATATACTAGATACTATATGAGGTGGTATTAATTTATGGTTATGAATTGAGTTTTTAGTTACCTTGAATTTCTAAGATTTATATAACAGTATTAAAATACATGTATATTTTAGTCAATGTCCACAATGTAAATCTATAATTGGGTTAAGAATTAATAAGTTGAAGTTTAGGAATATTTGGAATTGGTTTACATAAAGCGTTACACAAATAGATCTTATTATATATAATAATAAATGAATGAAATACTTTTACATTTAAATGTTCTTATTATATAAACAATAATAAAGTAAATGAGTTACTTTTACATCTAAATGTGAAGAGGATAAATAAGTCTAGATTTAATCATTTCTTAATATTTATAGTATTGAGTAATAACTTAATATCTTGTGATAAAATCATTAAAAGGATTATGATATAAACTAAATTAAACTATGATTGGGGAATTAATCTAAATAATAATCCTTACGTTCTTAGAATTTGATAAGCCATATAAAATACATTTAATACCAATGTTCAGGATGTGAGTTTATAATTAAGTAATGTATTTAGTAGTTAGAATTTATAAGAAGGTTTATAAATAGAAATTAGATACTTAAAATCTTTAAACCTTTAATTAGATGAAACTGGGCTACGTAAGAGATTATATTGATTTTCCTTTTTAACACTGGAAATATTAATGTGTCATTTGAATATAAGGTATGGGGATTTTCAGAACAGATTATCTTATTACATAATTAACAATTTCACTTATGAATCATAATTTAGTTCTTAGATAGATTTTACCTTATGTCGAGATATAATGTTTATCCTAATACAATAAAGGAAATTAATTTATTAAGTTATCCCTTTGAACTTTAGGTTTGTAAACATTTAAAACGTATTTAAGACTTAAGTTTGTTGTAGTTAGTATAAGAGGATTATAAATAGTCTATGGAGGGAATGTGTGTTAAATAAAACATTTAGGAAATTAAATGTAAGTAAGGATACATAAAAGGGTTATACTAAACACCTTATTATATAGGTAATAATGAAGCAAATAATGTACATTGTGAATACTAAATGTAAGGGTTCGATAAGTCCAAGTCAACTATAATAGTTGTTTCAAGATGAAAAGTAATTTAACATCTTATGTCAAGATTATTAGCTGGATGTAATAAAAAGTCTTTCTGGACTAAAGTTAAGATAAATGAGTTAGTAACTCAATTAGGTTATGATATAATGCGTCTACAACACTATGGTTCCAATATACAAGATGTAGATCTTAGTTAAGTTAAGGGGAAACTTAATCATAATGGGTTGTCTAGTAGATATTGTTTTAATACATAATCTTTACATTGTGAGATAATAGTATAGTATTCTGAGATGAGTCCATCATAGGTCATAATACAATGTTTATTCTAAATCAAGAATAAAGGTATTGAGCTTAAGATTACTATTGGAATTCTTAGATTTAATTATATAACATAAACACATTAATGATATAGAGGTCTCAAGAGTCTTAAATGGGTGAATTATGGTTAAGTATGGGTAAAGTGGATAAGGGTGGAACAATTAACAAGTGTTAGTAAAATACATTCCTTGGTCTTACAACCTTGGGGTATACAACCTTCTAAAATAAGTCAAAGGATGTACATAACATTTAAGCGAGGGCTTATAAGGTAATTGAGGTTTGGAAATAAGAGAGAGGAATTTATTTAAGTTTTACCTAGGGTACGGTTTGATAGTAAGTTATCTTTAATGTTCCTCAGAGAATTGTTGAATGTTTGCACGAGTATACTAGAACTGCTACAACGTTGACCAGGTACGATTTCTCGTGCTCAGCTTGACGTGTTTTGGACTTTATGGAATGTTTTGTACGATTTCTCGTACTCAGCTTGTTGTGTTTTGGACTTTCTGAAATGTTTTGTACGATTTCTCGTACTCCGATCCTTTTGCTGATTGACTTGTGGAATGTTTTGGGAACGCTAACTGGCTTTAAGAGGAACTTCTAAAAATAAGGAATGGTTGTGTGACTGACTCAGCTTGTGTGACTAACTGAGCCTTGGATGTGAAACTTACAAGGGTATTGGTTCCTTCTATCTGGTGCCCCGTTAGACATTGGCTGCTTAGGGTTTACGCTTCTGCACTCTGTAGGACTGAGTGTTTTGGTATTGCTCTGGGTAGTTGGTGATCTAGTGGGAATATGGGGAAAGTTATTCTTGGTATTGAGTATGGATTATTCTAATAAGTGGTGCACACACTTTTCACCGATGACTGAGAACGGGTCGGTGGCAGCGGAGGTCTGCTATACCTCGCCCTTTGTGGCAACTGACAGCGGAGGTCTGTTTACCTCGCCCTTTGTGGCAACTGACAGCGGAGGTCTGTTTACCTCGCCCTTTGTGGCAACTGACTGGCGGTGGGGGCCATCTCTCCCAATTGATTTATTCCACTCTTGAGTATATTTGGTCTATGGGAATCATCTTCTGAAATGGTGGAGACATAAACTGTCTACCACGGGTTATGGTTTTAATGTCACTCCTGGTCCCTTTGTGACTACTTAAGTCTTTCTCTTCTTAACCAGAATTGGTTCTAACATCAGCAATGGATGCTTACTAGCTATGTGGTGTGACTACTTAAGTGGATGTCTCGGTTTGGAAATTCTTTATCTCTATCTTTGTCTTGTTTTCTTTTCTCTTTAACTTGATTGTTTTGAAGTGCTTTATCTCTGTTTTACTTTTAAGAGTTTGATTTCAAGTTACTGTTTATTTTGAAGAGTTATGTTTTATAAGTTTGTTTTTGGGAGGATTGTACCAGTTCCATTCCAGGGAACTGACTCACCCCTCCCGGGGTGGGCTGCTTGGTTTCATCTTGCAGGTACAAATTGATTTACAGGTGGCCACGAAGAGCATGAGTGATTGGGATGGATTAGGTTTTGGAGCGAAGGTGTTTTATTATTGTTATGTTTATGTTAAGTTTTTCTCGAAGTTCAGACCGTAACTTAGTTAATTGTAAAGGTTGTAATTGGTGAGGTTGGTGCCGGGTGTTTGGAACCCGATGGTCTGTAATCGCCTTAGAGTTTTATTTCCGCTGTATTTATGGTTAATAGGGGTGTTACAACTGTCCATGGTGAGGTTATCGGGTTTGTCTCAACATGACACCCAACTGGTATTAATAACATGGTTTTGGATGGATGGGGCCTTGAAGGCCAAATTAATTAACTAAGGATGGTGTTCGCTACGGCGTTTATTCAGTATTATTATTCGATATGTTCGATATACAATTGTTGTTTGTGATATTTTATGACTGTTTGAATTGGATGGATGGTTAAGTGGTTATGAATGTTTGGATGGATGATTATATATATTTATGCATGTTTATTACAGTATTAATTACAACTGTAAAATGGTAAAGCATGAAACCAATCTAATAATAAGATGGTTAAATGACTAAGTGACCATTAGGGTCCAGGCCCGGCATACTCAGCGTTTATCGCTGAGACTACACTCATTGTGCAGGTTGTTGATTATCGCCGAAGCTAAAATGCGGGAACAGGGTAGTTAGAGTTTATTTTAATTACCGCACATGGAGTTTATTTGTATAACGATGTCAGACTGGGAATTGTATTATGGTACGGTTATTGAAATACCCCGACCTTAAATATGGCGATTAAATTATCCTAATAGGTATTTAAGAGCCTAATAATGGTTAAGAGGTATTTGTAAGGGAAAATAAATCCAAAAGAAATAAAGAAACACTTTAAAAGCGAAAAACGCTAAATAAGCGTTAAATAACCATAGGAGGTATGAGACCTCGGTAAGCGTATTATAAGGATTCTAAAGGCTTAATTAAGTCTAAATAAATATGAGGGAACAAATCCCGAAGAAAACGGATCCTCAGAATGGATTAAAAACACTAACGAACATTAAAGCGCGTTTTTCGAGGTAACCGGGAAAACGTGTCTTTAAGCGGGTCAAATAGACTCGTAACAATTTTGGTCAACTAAATAATCATTAATAAATTTAGTGAAGCTTTGGGGACCAATAAAATCAATAAAACGAGAGATTAGTAAAAACTGTCAAAACGGGAAGTTGTTGGGTAGAAATATAAATAGACCAAACTTATGTGTCCATTTTGAAAATAAAAGTAAAAGTGAATATGTGTGTGTTGGTGTGTCCGATTTTGGACCCTCCTCTCACTCTCCTTATTTACTAAACAACAAAACAATAAAGTAAAACACCCCCTTACTTTATTACTCTCACACTCACACATATTCTCTCTCCTATCTCATTTCCTCTCACTCACGTAAATCCCCCACCCTCATACTCTCTTTTCTTCTTCTTCAACCTCCAACCGATGGCCATGGAAGAATAAGAAAAACAACAAAAACCTCTACTTCTCTCCTTTATAACTCTCTCCAAACTTTTCCAAAAATTGTAAAAATACCACCATTGTAATCCTCTCATCAAGAGCTACATTTCCATCTTTCCAAAATTCAAAAACAAGCACTTTCGATTTTATGGGTATACCCCATTTGGAGTTTCAACACCACCATTAGAAGGCCCTCCTCCTCCTTGTTCTTCTAAGGTAAAAATATTTCGGAAACTCCATCTTTTTCTAGCCTTTAAGGGCAAAACGAAATTTGAAGCTTAACTCTTGCTTGCTCTTTTATACCCAGCCGATTTTGGCATTTTGGTGGTGTGAGAAACCTTGTTCTTGAGCTATCCCAAACAGCTCTTGTGCTCTTGGAAGGTAATAAAGTTTCTAAACCCTAAAACCTAGATTAAACTTGATTAATGGTTAGGGTTAGTTTTTGGTATTGAATGGTGTATGTGGATGGTTGTAGTGTTAGAGGATTGGGGTTACAAAACCGGTGAGAAAGAAGAAGGAAAGAGTAAGGAGAAAGAAAGGGGAAACAAGGTAAGAATGCTCTTTTGTGTAACTTGGTATATATATGTATGTAACAGTTTTTGGTAGCTTGGAATGAGTAATGGGAATGGTAATGTATTAGTAGTGTAATGTGTAGGAAGATATAAGTATATTGAAGTCTTAAAAGACACTTAAAAACTTGTTAAAATAGTTTGGGAATGAATGTTTGAGTGCAGGAATTTTAGTAGTGTTTTAGTATTGGTAATTAGGTATGGGAGCTTGTATATTGATTGTCGTGTATAAACAGGTGAGATGGTATTAATGTGTGAGGAAACATTGTGGTGAAAGTGTATAAAATATAGGGGAGACGATGGCGAAATTTGCCTAGGATTATAACACTTAGTGAACTAGAAACTAGGTGGCTAATAGATGTTGTAACAGATTTGATAGAGAAAGATAAAGGAGTAGGATGGGAGAGCTAGATAATGTATAGTGATGTACTTGGAACTCTCGAAATGACATTAGAAGAGGTGGTTAGAGAAGGGGAGAGTAAGTGTCAAAATCTGTAGCAAAGAGTTATTAGATTTGCATTGTAGAGCTAAGAAGAAATAGTGTGCAAGATTTGGTAAAATGAATGTTGGACTTGAGTATAGATGGTACAGTTGCTTGGAAATGAATTGGCTTGGTAAGAGGAGGTATTTGGGATGCTAGGAGTGACATTGGTAGAGGAAGTATTGGATGTTAGAAGTTGGAACAAAAATCTGTAGCATTGGAGGATGAAGAACTGTTGTAAGTATGGGAAGGAGGTGAGGAATTGTGTAAGTTGATTAATGGATTGAGTAAGGAATTTGGTAGATGAACTAAGGCAATTTGGAGGGCCTATGTAGTGTTTAAACATGTGGGATTACATGTAGGAAGATTGGAGAAACAATGGGTAAAGTATGGGACTGAAAACAGAAATTAAAATGCAAATACTGGGCCGGACCGGACCGGACTTGCGACCGGACTTGCAAGTCCGGTCGAGCCCAGATTTACAAAGACGGGAAAGCTACTGGAATCGACCGGACTTGCGACCGGACTTGCAAGTCCGGTCGAGCAGAAAATTTTCCCGTCAGAAAACTACTGGAATCGACCGGACTTGCGACCGGACATGCAAGTCCGGTCGGCCAGAAGAATTTCCGTAACCTGAGCTACTGGAATGGACCGGACTTGCAAGGTCGGTCGCAAGTCCGGTCCTGACAAAAAAAATATATATATTTTAATAATAATGAATATATATATGTATATTATATATATATATGTATGTATATCCACATATACATGTACATGTATGAAAGTAAACCTAAGTTAAGTAAGAAAGTAAACTTAAGGTAAAGAAAAGTAATAAGTAATGTGTAAGTATAAGAAGTGTGAGGACATAGTAAGTACGAATTAAGTAATAATAGTTAGGTTAATCATTTGAATGTATGTATATCATAGGATTTGAATTGTGAATACCGGAGGAACGTTGGGATACAAGTACAACGGTGAAAGGTATGATTTCTTCATGCCCTGTATCCTAATCTGGTTACCCCGATTTGTGTGCTTATTTGACCACCAATAAGATAAATGCACGAACCGGACTAAATTGCACATACTTGTGTTTGTTTACATTGTTCTTGGTAAGTTTCCCTTGAACAATAGTTTGTATAATTCATGAAATATGTATATGAATGATGATGTGGTGTAAATGAATCTTGTACTGTACTTATGTATTGTATTGTATTTCGTATGAACGTATATTGAGCAATGTATTTGTGAATGTGGCTTGAGTGTTGACTTCTACTAAATTCCTAACTATCTAACTCCTAACTTAAGTGAGTAAACCGGAATGAGTAGAAGTCCGATATAGTTTCGGCCACGCGTGAGGATGAGGAGACACAAGAGGTTGGATCCGATTCCTGGTTCGTAAGCTGGTCCACGGCCCAAATCCCTTAAATGGGTAGCATCCTGGATTAGTGAACCAAGTAAATCCCGGTGGTGGGACGGAGTAGTCCCCGGGCCGGAGGTCCCGACGACTTAACATGAGTAAGAGAAAGAGTAATTAAGTATGGATCCGTAAGTATGTATGAGTATGTATGCATAAGCACCGTGAATGAGTAAAAGAGTAATCTCCACCCGGTTAACCCGGGAGGACCAATATGAGCTAACAAGTTTATTGAATTGCGTATGTATTGTATATTGTACTGTGTAATGTGGACTTCAGGAAAGGTAAGTATGTATCGTTGGGCTGTATGGATTACTGTGTGTGAACTGAAGTGTATGTATTGAAGTGTATGTGTGTATTCTTGTGTAAAGTATTGTAGTATATGTATGAAAGCATGTATGCATGTATGTTGTATGAAAATGAACCGCATGTATTCGACCAAGTGGTCGGCGTACCCTCACTAGTACGCGGGGTATGCGGTTATCATGCTCGGCGAAAGCTGACCCCTTCGGGGGACATTTTTTTTAGTGTGCAGGTACCGGAAGCGACTGTGGTCAAGGCACGAGACCGGCGACTACATTGGATAGTAGTAGCAGAAGGCAGAGGTGTACTAACTAGCACACCCTTGCATTAGAAGGAAGTAGCGTGTAAGGAATGGGTAGTTAGTAGCCTCTTAAGTGAGTATGTATGAACTTGGAAGAGATAGTATATTGTATAAGGATCTTAGTAAACTCGGTATGTAGATTATATTGTATTGTACTTGGAGTATTGTATTGAATGGAGATTGTAGCAGTAGGTGGTAAACGAAGGATGTATTGTAGATTCGTAGTACTCGGGATTCCGGTCCATCAGACCGATGCTGCATGTAGAATCAGTAGCCTTGTTAGTCACGTGGGTGACTAACGGCATTGTATCACCCATTGTATGTAAGTATATATCCGCTGCGAGTATCTGATGAGTAGGGAGATTGGACGTTAATGACTGTATTAATAGTAGGGGTGTTACAGTTATGTATATTCTGGATTGGGTAGACGCTCACTTGTCGACGTTTATGGTTTATGAACTTAGTATGATGTACAGGAGTTATCTCGTTATCACAGCGGTTAGCAGTTTTTTTATATTGGTTGTTGGATATAGTTTGGCTTCGTTACTCGCATGGGCGAGTAATGGCCGGTGACACCCGAGTGAGTATTGTTGTTGTTATTATTTCTTCCGCTGTAAGACGTTTTATTTAATGCTACGAGAGAGATTATTACGTGTTAAAGGAGAGGGGTGTTACAAAAGTGGTATCAGAGCGGAGTACCGCTCTGATGACGAGAAAATAGGTTAAGACAGTGAGCTTAGGACTTGGGAAATTACGGGAAACGTTTGTGAGGTACGAGACGACTCGTCTTAGAAAGTATTGTGTTTAGTAACGCAAATTGTGTGATATGTTAGCCTTTAAGGCAATTCAATATCTATTGGTTGTGTAAGGTAAATTACCGAGTATTTATGTGACATACTGTACTACAGATGTCTGAGGGAACTAGAGGGCGTGGTACTGGTAGAGGTGGAGGCGGTGACCCCGTGGTTCCAAGAGTTGCAGAGACGATTGTTGTCGTTCTCGCACAGCTTGGTACTCAGATTGGAGGAACACCAGCCCACCCGCCACAACCCCGGGAGACGAACTGGCTGAAGTCAGTTACCGAGACCCGATCACCTACATATTCAGGGGAGCCAGACCCCGTAGCCTTAGAGCGTTTCATAGTTGAACATGAGAAGGCCTACGAAGCTTTGCAAGTACCTACCGACAAGAAGGTCGTCATTGCTGCTTTCCATCTGAAGGATGCAGCCAGCACTTGGTGGAGGTTGGTCAAGGACCATCACCTGGCTACGCCCGACTTTTCGTGGGCTGCCTTTGTCGAGTTGCTGAGGGGGAAGTACTACCCGGCACATCACAAGCAGAAGAAGCGTCGTGAGTTTGAGACATTATCCCAGGGAGGTCTGACCGTGGACGAGTACTATGCTCGATTCATTGGTCTGCTGGACTTCATCCCCGGTTTTGATTACTCAGAGACCGTGAAGGTCGAGAAGTTCCGGGGGGGATTGTTGTTTCGCATCCAGATGGCGATG
This sequence comes from Limonium bicolor, assembly GCA_023374045.1. NCBI lineage: Eukaryota > Viridiplantae > Streptophyta > Magnoliopsida > Caryophyllales > Plumbaginaceae > Limonium > Limonium bicolor. The sequence continues at coordinate 311,687,523 of CM041779.1, forward strand.
GGTGCTACCCTCTATTCTACTATCCAGGTATTAACATGAAAGCCATAAAATTCTTTACTTACTACATTACCGATTAACTTTATGAGAACTTACCAATGAGATTCCAGGAGTGTTACGATGCTGCCTCGAGGACGGAGCTAATGCTCCAGACTCGGGAAGAGACTCTCGAGGCCAAGAAGAAAAGAACCCTGAGGGAGAGTCTGAGGGTGGAGGAGCATCTCCAGGCGATAGCCAGAAGAAGGGAAAGTAAGGACTTATCCCATTCTAAACTACTTACCATATTAAATACCTTATGAATGCTGACCCGAAGCCTTAAACAGGAAATTCTTTCAAAAGAAAGGGCAGCAGGGTCACCAGGGAGCGAAGGGGAAAGAGCCCGTCCTTCGGTTGACCGGCCCAGCTATAGATGCTCAGCCTCTGAGATCTGCGCCTCCTAAGGGTGAGAACGCCTACCTCTTAAATTAAATTGTAACCTTAACCTTTATATCATCAAATTTTAACTTAAACTAACACTAGTAGAAAAAATATCAAAAAAACGGTCTATAAAAGACGGTTCTGGTGAAAACTGTATTTTAAGCCTATTGGATGCGCGCGCGCTACTTTAAAGACATTTTAAACGACGGTTTATGTGAAACCGTCGTTTAAAATGACGATTTTTACCGCGCTAGATGTTCTTAAATGACGCTTATATTAAAGCCGTCGTTTATATTCTTTTTACTAGCGCGCCTCGTCGTAGATTAAACGACAGTTTAGTAAAAACCGTCTTTTAAAACGCTAATAAACGACGGTTAAGATCTAGCCGTCATTTTTATGTCTACATTCTCGCGAGCTCTTTCATTATAAAAGACGGTTTTAGAAGAACCGTCTTTTAAAAGCTTTCTAAAATATCCTTCCACCTCATTTTCTGATCTCTCCCCGACCTATCGACTTCGTGATTTCTCTCAACACCATCGTCTTCCTCCCGTTCACCGCCCCCTCCCAGTTTCACCGTCGGTCCACCGCCCCCTCCTAGTTTCGCCGTCGTTCCACCGTTGCCGTCGCCGCCTTCTGCTTTTTCGCCCCAGCCAGGAATTAACCGTCGCCAGTCGCCAACAGCTAGTGCTTTCCCGTCGTCGATTGCAACAACGCCCAACACCACCACTGTCGTAGATCGAAACCACATCCAACGCCACCACCGTCTCTCCCTATCTGCTGCCCGTAGAGGAATTTGCTGTCTGTTGGCTAGCTCGAGCTTGCTGTCCACCGTGAACCCAAGCTAGAACCGGTAATATACTCACGGTAATTTTGATATTCGATTATAGTTATAATACTACAAGCTTAGTATTTTGCATATTAGACTTCCGAATTTGATGTTCAATGTAGAGATTGATAATTGATTGGTAGAAAATATGAATAAGACTAGACTAGTTTAATTAATTCAATGTAGAGATTGATGTTCTATGTCAAGATTCTTTGGATTAGTGTCGGCATAGGTGGGCGGAGTATGGGGAGGGCCGAATTTGCTGTTGTTATCGTTCATTTTGGATCCGAAAATAAATATATGAACAAGATTGATAGAATGAGATGAGATAAAGGGGAGGGTGATATTGAATGGGAAGGTAACTGATATTATATATAGTATGATCTTTGTAAATGGAATTATTATTTTAATTAAGTGAGTTGTTTTGTAGTATTATTAGATTGTGAATTAATTCCAATGAAGCAATTTGATTGGGGAATTTATCGTATTAATAAAGTCAGACGTCAAACTGTTACATCTCATGCATGAATGAATTTTCTTTTTGATTCTCTATTTGATCGAGTTTATTTACACACAAATATGGAAACCGAATAATCGAGCAAGTTGATTTTGCGTGGTTCAAATTTGAGTATTATTGTTGCTATGTCGTTAAATCGGATTTCTGGTTGGTTTTCCCATTTAAACACACCATTTCGCATCTTTTTTTACTGTTTTACTGAACTATATTCTCTTCTTTTACCGCTATTCTACAGTGATACTTATCACCGGGCTGCTGCACACCAGATTTAACATATGGGCTGAAAACATCTCACTCTGGAAACGGTAATACACTTGCATCACCATCTTCTCTTTGGCATAATTAGGAAACTCATGCTCAGACGTCAAACTCCTCTCATGCATGAATGAATTTTCTTTTTGATTCTCTATTTGATCGAGTTTATATACACACAAATATGGAAACCGAATAATCCAGCAAGTTGATGTTGCGTGGTTCAAATTTGAGTATTATTGTTGCTATGTCGTTAAATCGGATTTATGGTTGGTTTTCCCTTTTAAACACACCATTTTGCATCTTTTTTTTACTATTTTACTGAACTATATTCTCTTCTTTTACAGCTATTCTACAGTGATACTTATCACCGGGCTGCTGCACACCAGATTTAACATATGGGCTGAAAACATCTCACTCTGGAAACGGTAATACACTTGAACTTACCATCTTCTCTTTGACATAATTAGGAAACTCATGCTCAGACGTCAAACTTTTCTCATGCATGAATGAATTTTCTTTTTGATTCTCTATTTGATCGAGTTTATATACACACAAATATGGAAACTGAATAATACAGCAAGTTGATGTTGCGTGGTTCAAATTTGAGTATTATTGTTGCTATGTCGTTAAATCGGATTTATGGTTGGTTTTCCCTTTTAAACACACCATTTCGCATATTTTTTTACTGTTGTACTGAACTATATTCTCTTCTTTTACCGCTATTCTACAGTGATACTTATCACCGGGCTGCTGCACACCTGATTTAACATATGGGCTGAAAACATCTCACTCTGGAACCGGTAATACACTTGAACTTACCATCTTCTCTTTGGTTGCATTTTGTGGTGGCATTAAGTGTGAAACCTTGATGAATTGTTAGTGTGCTTGATGGGCTAGCCATCATTATGGTTGCAATTGCTAGTGATGCGCTTGGTGAGTTGAATGGTATCCTTTTGAGTGAAGTTGTGGAGGTTAACTCTTAAAACCGGGAAAACAAAGAAAAACAGGGGAGACCATGCCGAATTTTTCTTGTGATATTTTTTTTCTTTTGTTTTTTACCTGCACTTATTATTTGTTAATGCTATTCTTATTTCTTGCTGATTTTCTTCTAATTTACTGCTGATAAAGAACCGCTGCTGGAAAACTGCTGCACTTTTTCACCTCTGAAAATTTGAGCATTGTGTACGCCTACATTTGTAAGGTATGTTACAATCGTTTTTACCTTCTTAAAACGCCCTACTTCTCCTCTATTTTTTGCTGCTTTCATTATTATGTTTTGACTATCACATTTGCACTACAATTGTAGTTACAATTTTCTGTACTGTTACTTTCTATTTTCTTAAACAGAGTTAATCTGATTGGATTCCTCCCGTTTGTTCATCACCAAACTATTACGCTTATCATCTGCATCGAATAAGGTACATTTAAAATGTTTTCCTTAAGTAATATATGCTTATGCAACATATATAGTTAATAGGGCATAGCTTGCAAATATAACATTTTATCTTCTCTCCTTTAGTTTCTAGCATTCAAAGAATAGCTTGCAAATATAACATTTTATCTTCCCACCTTCCATTGAACGCCTTATTCCCCTCCACAATGAAGTAGACTTCCTTTTGTTCATCCTCGTCGTGACAGACAAAGATGCAAAGTCAACAAACTTAACAGTCCATATCCTAGTCTTCATCACAACAATTCTTCTGCCGTGATTATTGCTTTATTAATTCTTCAATTTGCCCTTGGTTTTTCACATGTGGCACTAAACAATATTTTAAAGGATATCAGATGGCAAACTCATGGATGTACATCGGAAAATTGGATAACAAGTTTCTTGGGGGAGTTGACAGATTTTGCAATGTTCTGGTCGATAATCTGACTCCTGCTAATAAGGGATACATATTTTGTCCTTGCGTGGACTGCAGAAACTATTTGAAGTATCAAGGGATTGCAAAAATAAAGGAACATTTGATTCGTCGTGGTTTTACAAAAGACTATGAAGATATAGTCCGGTGGCATGGTCAGAGGGCGGTAGATGTGATGTGTAATGAACAAGAGGAAGTTGAAGATAATCAAACAATTGTGATCGATGACAATGACATAGTAGACAATGAACCGGATTACGATGACATTGCTGCAATGCTGGAAGATGTTGAACAAGAGTTTTACAATAGGCCAGACTGAAATACCCCTACTTAATTAAATATTGATTAAACATATAATCAATTAAATTAAGGCCTAAACATGCCTTAAAAGTAAATTAAACACAACAAAGTTTAACAGAAAACAAGTATTACACCCGTTGACCTTTAAGGGTGATTAAATATTCAAACGAACTCCGTTTGACCTAAAATTTTAACCTGAGCCTTATAACACATAAACGAACACATTAAAACTGTTTCCAAGGGAAACCAAGCTCAGAAACGCACTAGAACATAAAATGTGCACTAAGTTTTCTTAAACCACATTTTTGTGAGATTGTCTTCAAAACGAGTTTTGTTTGACTGTAGGGTCTTGAATACCCTTAAATATACTAATGTGACACAATGTACCACATTATAATGTATAATTCAAAGTCTTTCAAAAAAATTAAAAATTGGTGCCTTGATTATGAATAGTACTTTTATAACATGAAATTCTTTAATCTAGTCCATGGTCGATCCTTTCTCCTTTGACCATGACTACCTATTACCGTTTAATAGGGGTTATTCCCTCAACATACTACTGGCCTCAAACAGGTATATATGGCTCACCAAATTGATTTAATAAAGTAAGAGATAATTACTACTTTTATAACATTACTTTAATGACTCACCTTTCTTCATTGTATACTCATTGCCGCCTGCATTTTGTACCGTCCATATCCATTTGCAGAGCCACCACCGAATGCCACTCATAAAGCATGGGTATTCATATGATATATTACATATAATATAATAACCAAACAAACTTGTCCCCATACGGTAACTACTACTACTTACTTCCACTAGTTTATGACCTTTCTTCAGCATGAGGAAACCCATCAAAATATCTTCCATGAGTCATATTTGACTAATGTAAAAGCTTAACCCTTAAAAGCTTCTTTTCTTCCTTTCTTTCATTTCTACTTATCCCAGCCGTATACAAACATCCCAAACCTCTCTTTTGCTGCTCCTTTACCGTGAGGAAACTACAACTTCAAAGACAACATCTTTGGCTGTAGCAGTTCAAGCTTGAGCGAGAGGGTGCACTCGGCTGGAACGCAAGGAGGAAGGGAAGGAATTTTTAAGCTATTCTCCTAAGGTGAAAACTAGCATGGAGCTAGCTATACTCCACCTCTAATTTCCGATTTTCCCCCCATGTTTTCCCCAGCTTATGCACTTCATTTCCATGTGCTTATTCAGCTCATAAAACCATACCTTGAAGAAGGAACAATATCCATGCCAAAGAGCTAGTTCTATGTCATTTCCGGTAAGGAAATTTACCTTGGTATTACCTTATCATTACCGGTTTAGTATGCTGGTTCATATGGTGTTTTTAACACCTTTTATTACCTTGGAAAAACAGGCGTGAGCCATCCCCACTTACACCATAAAAATAAGGTGAAAATCTATGTTAATGAGCTGATATTATCTCTTAAAAATGCCGGTTATATCATGAGATTAATACACAATTTTTTTCCTGTGTATATGCTGGCGCATGGGTGTATGAATCTTAGGAAAGTGCTGCAAAGATTTTCAGAAGACAAGTCCAAGAATAAACTAAGCAAAGTGAGCATTTTACCCTCTAATGAAGTGTATAAACTAAGGTTATATGTTAGTTATGCTCAAGAAAAAAAAACTAACCTAAGTATTTATTCAAATCAGCCGTGAGCATTTGGAGGCCTTGGCTGTTTTGTTTTGCTTGGAACAATGTAAGTATACTAAACTTAGTATAATATAAGTTTTTATGCTATCAAGTTATATAAGATGCAAGCCGTGAATGAATAGGTATTAAAATGGCCTAGCTATGTAATATAGTGTGTTATGACATTTTTAGTTGATAATATAAGGTTTAGATGACATATAGGAATTAATTAAATAATTTTAGGAAGCATTAAAGAAAAACTATACTACAAGCCGTAAACAATATGGTATTTATGACATTTATGTGTAATTTTATTTTATGGTAATAGTTGTAATAAGGCCATGCATTATTAGGCCATTTAATTTTAGGTTATATTAAGTTAAAAATGAATCTAAAATGTCATAAACAATTAATTAATGAGCTTATAGTAACATTATAGGTTAAATGTTGAATTTATAAAATGTATGGGGTATAAATGGTAAATACCAAAAATATGGTGTCCAAATAGTAAATATAACACTTTATAACATTTGGGCAAAGTTTAGTAATTTTTGGAATTAAATAAAAGGCTATATACTAAGATAAGAGTATAACATATGGCTTTTGTGGAATTAAAAGTATAGTTATAAAACTGGGGCTAGACCGTAAATATGACAAGTATATGGGGTTAGGATTGTTAATATAAAAGATTATATCCTAAGTATAAAGTTTGGGAATTTTTGGCGTTATATAAATGACTATATTGATAAGAGTGTATAATATTAGTTTTTGTGACATGTAGAGAGTATAAGGTATAAAGTGTGGTCATTATGCAAATAAAAGAAGTCCTGGGCGGTAAAAGAATTTTGGAAACAATTATGGGTCTGTTCGGAATTAATACAACATAAACTATAGGTTATATAAAAATAATACATGTTAAAACAATATAATATAACCTATATGTAACCTCATATAATATGTGGGGGCAAATGTGTAAATATAGAAAGTGCATGGTGCTGGAAAATAAATTCCAAAACACCAAGGGTCTGTTAGGTGGTTTTAAAACATTCAAACTATATGTTAAAAAGAGTTAATGGAATAAATGATATAATATATGGTGTATATGTAACACACTATGAAATGTGTGGCAATATTGTAATAATGGAGAAATGAGGGGAATTGATGAAAATCAGAATATTAATGCTTATGCCTTACGACAATTCTATGAGGTTTTATTAAAACCTTATGTTATAATGTTAATGAAATACAAAATATCATATTATATGATATAATGACATCAATGTAACATTGTATAATTTAAGTGGACAAACATAATTTTTTTTAAAAAATAAGGTATTTATAACATGGTATAAGTTATGTGGGTATATTGTAATTAATGAAAACTATAAGGAAAAAGAAGTACAAGTGTACTATATGTATATGTTGTTTTCGGTAATAATAATAATTGCCAAAACTATATGTTATTAAGTTTAAATGGCATATAAAATATCATACTATATGACATCATGATATAAGTATAACACTAAATAATATTATGTGGTTAGTGTATGATTTTGGAATAGTTAAATAAACCTTGGATGGAAATAACATGTACATAATATAAAGTTTCTTACTTCATAAGAAATCAATGTATATATACATTTATATATATATATATATATCGGCGCAAGAATATGAATATATATTATGGTTTACAAACCATATGATAATAGATCAGGAATGTTAACTTATCAGTATAATTATATACTATAAAGTCATAAGGCTTTGAATGAAGACAACTTGATACATAAATGAGAAGTTGTATAATATAAGGTATATCAAAGAAAAGTAATATACCATGTAAGAGAAACTAACGTTGCATGGAATGCATGCAACCATAGGTTATAAAATATAACCGTGCATGCAACGATAGGTTATAACAAATACCTATGCATGCGATGTAACAGTGGAATTAAAAATACGAGAACGAACGAATTTATATAAAGCGGAACGCATATAAAAACTACGGGTTGGAAAATATAATTCCTACGTTTGAAAACGTTAACTACGACGTTCGTATAAGACCGACGTCTTTGATTAACTGAGTATTAATACATACTACGAGTAAGGAGTTTTAAGGATAACGAAACACAGTTGAAATCCGGGGATGAGATACCGGGGTTACTGACATTATTCGGAAATACCGAATCGTATTGTCATGTGGATTGACCCTTAGCGTTCTTCGTATTGTTAGGTCGCCTGTCAGACGTGCACGCTCGACAAGCTTAGTGGACTACACTGCGCATCCTTGGTCTAAGGTGTACGGTATGTGAAGAAGGGTTTGATCCGGGTTGACCTAAGAAAGGGCCCGGAAACTGTTTGATAACTTGTTTATTGTTATGTGTCTCTGATGGTCTTTGAGGACTTCCTCGGTTCAGACTTCTGTGTGATCTGTGATAAGATTGTTTGTCTGAATGTGTTAATTAATATGCATGAATTGTATATTGATAGCTGCTTATTATTTACTGTTGTTGAGTTAACAGTATTGGTTCGTATATATGAGCCTATATATAAAACGAACTAGCGGCTATGGTGCTATCTTATATGAAATATAAGGATCGTCAGGAAAACGTTGTAGCACTAGGATAATAAGATATACATATTATCCGAGACTTTAATACGGAGCATTGGCCTCTCTAAACGCCGCTCTCGTATCTAACACTGGATCCCGAGTTTACAGACTCCGGATTGGACTAATGACCTTAGTCTGCTGTGTTAGAAAAATTGGTAATGCGATGCGATGGTATAAATAATTAATGAATGGAAGTAAAGCCAAGAGGATGTGGCTCTTGGTGCGCGCTGTGATCACAAAAATGATACCAGGATGTCCGCGTACGGGTCCGTAAGTATCAAGAAAATTTCCCGTGAGCTAGAATGGCTCGTTGGTCGGAGACTCTACCGCTGGAGTGGCTACTGCCGTGGGTGACCCGCCATAATATATGGGTAATTTAGAGACACGTCGTTTTAACGAGACGTTGTCACCAGGTATAACTGAACAATTACGAACAGCTTGTTAGCTCGTACATTTGGTGAACAATATTGGATTCTAATACCAAAGACGGGAATTAATACTCTTTTATTATTCTTGTTGTTACGCCTTGTTGTTCATTGGTTATACTGTATGGTGTTATGTTGTGTGGAATACATTATGAGTGTTAATGGTTGTGTCTAATTGTATGGTTATTACTGTTAATTGTTTTACAGTTTAATTATATCCGTAAACTGGTAAAGCATGAAATCAATCTAATATCAAGATGGTTAAAATGACAAGTGACCAATAGGGTCCAGGCCCGCATACTCAGCGTTTATCGCTGAGCCTTTATGGCTTGTTGCAGGTCGCTGTTTATCGTTGAAGCTGAAGTACGGGATCAGGGTAGGTGCTCACTTGTCGACGGTTATGATTTGTTTTGGACTTAGTATGATGTATAGGATTTATCTCGTTGTCACAGCGGTTTAGTAGTGTTGTGTATTTTGGGTTGTTGGATTTAGTTCTGCTTCGTTGCTCGCATGGGCGAGTAATGGCAGGTGACACCCGAGTGAGTATTACTATTGCTATTTATTCTTCCGCTGTAAAACGTCTTTAATTATGCTACGTGGGGGATTGTTACATGTTTATCGAGAGGGGTGTTACACAGACACCTATGAGACTTTGCTGGATTTATCCAAAACACCGCTGTATACGGGGTGTGATTCTATAAAATTGAGTAAATTGAGCGCAGTCTTGAAACTCTTCAATCTAAAATCGAAATTTGGTTGGAGTGATGTGAGTTTCACTGCTCTCTTACAGATGATGAAGAGCATACTACCTAAGGATAATGTTTTACCAACATCGACTTATGAAGCAAAAAAGTTGATGTGTCCAATGGGTATGGGGTACAAAAAGATCCACGCTTGTCCATCTGGTTGTATTTTCTACTGGAAGGGTAATGAATTTGCTGATAAATGTCCAGAATGTGGGGAATCACGTTATGCGAGGAAAAACCAAAATGAATGCACCGGTCGTCGTAAGGTGGCATCACCTGCTAAAGTGTTGTGGTATTTGCCCATAATACCACGATTGAAGCGTCTATTTGCAGTCGAAAAAGATGCGGAGAATCTAAGGTGGCATTCGACTCATAGAAAAAATGATGGTAAATTGAGACATCCGGCAGATGCGTCCCAGTGGAAAAACATTGACATGAAATTTCCTCAGTTTGCTAGCGAGCCTAGAAACTTGAGACTCGGTTTGTGTATTGATGGGATGAACCCTTACGGTACATTGAGTAGCATACACAGCACGTGGCCGGTATTATTGATGATCTACAATCTTCCCCCGTGGTTGTGTATGAAACCTAGACACATTTTGTTGTATCTTTTGATATCTGGTCCAAAACAACCGGGCAACAAAATAGATGTTTTCCTACAACCATTGATAGATGACCTACAACTGTTGTGGAATGAAGGGGTCATGGTGTATGACTCATTTGGAAAAGAGAATTTTAACTTGCATGCTATGTTATATTGCACAATCAATGACTTTCCTGCGTATGGTAATCTTTCTGGTTACACAGTCAAAGGTGCATGTGCATGTCCTATTTGTGGTGAGCATACATCAAATATCCGCTTGAAACATAGTGGTAAGAATGTTTACATGGGTCATCGAAAAATGCTTCCAAAGGGCCACAGATATTGCAAGATGACGATTGAGTTTGATGGAAAGACTGATCACAGTGTGTCTCGTCCTCCTTTACCAGGTTCAGAGGTGTATAAAAAGGTGCATAATATTGTCAATAACTTTGGTCCTTCGACAAGAAACACAGAGAAAAGTGTGTGGAAAAAAAGTCAATCTTTTGGGAACTTGAGTATTGACAACATTTAGATGTTAGACATTGTATTGATGCAATGCATATCGAAAAAAATGTCGGAGAGAGTGTTACCATAACCCTCTTGAACATACCAGGCAAGACCAAAGATCACATAAAGGGGAGAAGAGATTTGATTTATTTGAACATAAGGGAAGATCTTTGGCCACAAGAACGTGGAAAACGCATGTTCTTGCCTCCTGCATGTCACACATTGTCAAAACAAGAGAAACATAGTCTGTGCAATATCCTCCACAATATCAAGGTGCCATCAGGGTATTCGTCTAAAATAAGAAAACTTGTTTCAATGTCTGATCTGAAATTAGTTGGAATGAAATCCCATGATTATCATGTATTAATGCAAGATTTTTTACCTGTCGCAATTCGTGGGATCCTACCTGATGCGGTGAGAAACGCAATCACCAACCTTTGCGTGTTTCTCAAAGCAGTATCTGCTAAAGTTCACGATGTGGATAATCTAGACAAATTACAAGCTGATCTTGTTGTCACGATGTGTCAGTTGGAGATGTACTTTCCTCCATCATTCTTCAACATCATGGTTCATTTATTGGTTCATTTGGTCAGAGAGATTAAAGAGTGTGGGCCTGTATATCTTCGTTATATGTATCCTTTTGAAAGATACATGGGTATACTGAAGAGAAAAATGAAGAATCGTCGTCTTCCGGAAGGAAGTATTATAGAGGGATATATAACAGAGGAAGTTGTTGATTTTTGTACTAACTATCTGGAAGATGTTGAATCCATTGGTCTTTCTAGATCTAGACATGAAGGAAGACTCCAGGGACACGGTACCGTTGGGAGAAAAATGAAGAGAATTGATATTGAAACCCTTAACAAAGCTCACTTAGTTGTGTGTCCCCCCTTTGTGATCAACTATTTCGCGAAGTATGAGAAGATGCTGTATGAACTGATATTGCAAAAGAGTCTGCATATGACTAGCGTGTCAGTGTTGTTACCTGAGTGGCTTTTCCATTTCGAAGCGGATCAAAGAACAATAATAAATTTTGAGGACATCAAAGAGATGTTGTGCAGAGATTTGTTGAATATATCTATCATCCAAGCATATTCCCTGTAAGTGTTACTTTTAGTTTCTTACACTCGAAAATAAATTTAAATAAAATAACTTGTAATTTAAGGACTACCTTGTTATGTTTTTGTTTTGCTATTCTACCTTTAATTATTATTATTTTTTGTTGAAAGTATCTGAAAGCTAGATTGCGTCATAAAAAAATTGGAGATGTGGTGACATTCTAATGCCCTGAAACAACATCACTAGATTCTGCAAACAGAGACCCGGCCGGATACAGGAACTATGTGTCGCATGGATTAACGAAGGTTGTTCAAAACAGTAGTAGATACGTGATGATCCCTTTCCATCAGACGTGTGCAATACTCTCCCTCTTGCATTTAATTTGTTTTGTTAAGTTTGTGACTTATTGTATTATTATATGATAACTCTTTTCAAAATTACAATCGTAGCAACCATTGGGTACTCCTTCTGTTCTCCACGGCAACATCACAATTACTTGTGCTTGACCCATTACGAATGTATCATGAGTTGCAAATCGACGACTTGTTCAAAGCATAAGTGTTAGTTAATGAATGCAACTTATTGTTTGTCTATATAATATGATGAACCGGAATTAATGATTTAATTTTTGAACTTAACAGTGCTTATATGAAGACGGTTCTTCAACAGTTTGACAACCTTTCAATTGTTCATCTTGAGGTACAGTTATTTATCATTATTGTGTTAGTCGTAATTTGCTATTTTTTAATGTTTGTTTTTGTTTCTATATACTTGTCAGTGTCCAAGGCAAATCTACTCTAAGAGTTGTGGTTACTATGTAATGCGATACATGTTGGAAATTGTCTTAAACATAGAGAAGCTCACAAAAGATGAAGATGTATATTATACTTTCCATTACATATACATTTTATAAATCTGTCTATCATTTTTGTTTAAAACAAATAAATATGTGTCTTTACATACATATTTGTTTATCTTGTTCTCTACAGGTTCGAGAACATTTCAAGAACTCGGGCAAAACTTACTCGGTCAGAGATCTGCAATTAGTTAGAGAGCAGATGTGTTTGTTTATCGTCAAGTGTTTCAAAGGAGGAAAATGATTTCATGGATAGCACTGGGAGGTCAAAAAAGAGGGTGACTACAAGACAAGACTGTCCTGTCATTATGTGTTTTACCCCTGACTTTTTTTGTTAACTTGTGTAAAAAATATCGATTAAACTGTTGGGCTAGCTGCTGTGCCGTCATTGTTGTGTTATAGCTTTTTAAATTGCAATGGCAATTTGTGTGTGAAGTATGTCACACATTACATATTTTGGTGAAATATGATTGTTGTACAGAGGGAATGCTGCTATATTACGCAGGTTTTGTGGATGTAATCATTTGTGATTACAGAGGGAAAGAAAAAAACAGAATTTTTTTTTAAAAAAAAACACTATAAAAGACGGTTCATAAGAAACCTTCGCTTATAGTAAAATTGGCGCGACCGCCAAAAGTCTATAAAAGACGGTTATGGTAAAGAACCGTGTTATATACTACGATTTTAAAAGACGGTTATCATAAAACCGTCTCTTATAGCAAACTTCGCGCGTCTGGAACATGGCTACAAACGACGGTTTACGCGCGCTGGAACATGGCTATAAACGACGGTTTTGTTATAACCGTCTTTTAAAGTCCCCAAGACGCACGCCTTGCTATCCTCTTAAACGACGGTTTCGAACCGTCATTTAAAATAATCACTAATAAACTGCGACGGTATAAGAGACGGTTCAAAACCTTCGTTTTTAGACAGTTTGAACCGCCTCTTTTGCCTCGCGTCGTACCAATGTAAATACTACCATCAGGCACCGGACAGCCCCAGCGTCATTTCTATTGCAAGCGTTGTGGAAGGATCATCCTGGGATCGACTGCAGCGCGCCGCAAAGTTGAGTGTCGGTGTTGCAAGAAAGAGGGCCACCGGGAGTTCGAGTGCTGGATGAACCCTGAGGGCCGTAACTACAGGCCACCAAGGAATACTCAGAAGACCTCAGTTGGAGGATCTGGAGTACCACAAGGCGTCAGGATGGCCAGACATCTACTGATGCTGGAGCCCAGAGAGGCAAGGGAGTGATAGGTATGGAGTACCCTGACCCCATGTACCGCTGGTGGAAGACTTTTGCTTACCTTGTTATGTTCTTACCTTGGATGTTAGACAGAGATATGTTGTAAATATGTGGGAGTGTGTCATTGACCACTCGCCCTTTTGTGTACGATTTTTGAGACTAGCTATGTGTACTTCATACCAGTAAGACCTTGACGGATTATATATATATGAACAGGATGTTGATGCTTACATTATCATATAGCCCATACTCAACGACGAAGAGTCAATGAGACCTGTGAGTACTGAACTGATATTTCCACCTGCATGGCGCACTTGCTATTGCAAGTGCTATGACAATCAAACCACTGAAATTTCCATCTGCCTTGCGCACTTGCTACAGCAAGTGCAGCAACTGCAACTATTACTAATTTTAATCTCTTATTATATACACAAAAATTTAATACCCAAATTTTCATATCAACTTTTCATACAAGCCTTAAGATTAGAAATCTGTGAAACCTCGGGAAGACCGTTAGTCCAACCACTACAACTGAAGAAACTATACAGCCACTGTAATGGTAAACCACACCAGTTTAAATTGTTCGAGAACTTTCAGACATGGCTTATTAGCCAAACACCATCATTGTATACCCACATTTAATGCTAATCACTACTAGTGATGAATGTTTAGTCCTTATGGACAAGCATACCCTTTGTAGATGCACCACCGTCAGTGAGGATGGTGGAGAGCCAAGTTGCTCAAGCTATTATGCAATCTGCAATATATCCAATTAAACGCATGAGGGAACGAGTATGAACTATGGATGAGATATGATCATGATAAACAGGGAGGAAAGGAATATGTGTGGTACTCAATGAGATCGAGATAGGAGAAAAAATTTTGCTGAATATAGTACAAATTTTACTTACACCGAGCTGAATAACGCCGGCTTATGGCACGAATTACCACTGAGGCCACTAGGGCAATAGCACTTACAACAAGATAACCGATAACAGGAACTAATAAACAGCAAAAAGGATATCCATCAAAGGGAGATTGACAACAGAATACTTCACAATAATCGTGTGACAGACATTACCAGTTTACTAAACGAGACATGGGATGACCGCACTCCGATAGGAGCATGTGGGCCTGACAGACTTATTTATGAGTTAGTCGGGTAAGTAGTAATGTATCAGTACGGTACCCCATGTATGTAGACAAGTAGTGTTAGGAACACGAGAAGTAGTCAACTCCACACTAAGGACAATGATACAGATTACCTCGAAGATGGACGAGAAGAGCCGCAGTTAAACCAACCGGCTGGAGAAATAAAGAACCTTTAACATAGAGCAGTAGACAGTATACAATAAAGACAAGGAAACCTTTCAAGGACGTGAACACTAAGGAAAGAAACATGGAAACCCATTATGGATGAATATTATGTAGAACCCTCATAAGGATCGATCAAATTCTTGCAATCCAGAGGAAATCTACCAGATGATGTGGACATAAACGCGTGACTACGCAATGAAGAGAGACAAAGCTAAATAGTAGGAGATACCTTAAGCAAGAAACAATGGACTTGGAATGTACCACTCACATGATAATTCGCTCATCTTATCTGTTGGACTCATTAGATATTAGCTGCTGAGAGCTTACGCCTCTGCACTCTGTGGGACTGAGTGTTTTGGTATTGCACTTGTGCAGTTATTAATCTAGTGGGAATACAGAAAGATGCAATGGATATCAACACGAGTGTGTATCAAAGAACTACAACAGTGTGTTACTTCGGAACAAAACCACTTGGAGACACGGATGACAAGCTTTATCTCCGTGGACATGTAGGCTGGTACGTCTTAGTATTTCAAAGACAAGTGCAAAGAGCACTAAGTACTAACAATAGCCAATGTCATATTACACCTCAAGCTGAATATCAGTGAGAGAAGACACACGCATGTATGCTAGTGATCCAAACCAGAGGATACACAACAATGGAAAGAGGCAAACTGAGCCTATGTTCATGGGTCTGCACCTCAATACGGAGCGAGTGGGCCCATTAGAACGAATTCGGGAGAGAGCATAAATAGATCAGTGCCTCACCCTTTATGTATTGTGGAGCCCGAAAGGGCTAGAGTCATACCCGTCTCTCTGATATGAGGATAATCCACGAGTTGGAGAACTCTAGGAGAGCCAAGTATCCAGCGCTCCTTGTTGAGCGGCTGTTGTATACTTGTGGGGTACGGGGGCGTAACCCTTTTTAAGAGGGGTAGAGCCTCTTGGCTGTGCTCGTGTGTGCACTAAGTTTTGTTGTTTCGTATGCAGGGCATACAGTAGTTTGTGGTATGCGGGGCATACGAGGTTTGTTTATTTGTTTGTTTCGTATGCATGGCATACAGTGAATTGGTGGTATGCGGGGCATACGAGATTTTGTGGGTTATGTTTGGTACACGGGGCGTACGTTGTTGGTTTGTTCGTGTGTGATGTGCACTTGTATGTATGTATCTTATGAGATACCTGTTTGAATGATGTATATACACCCAAGTGTGTAGTACTTTTCTTATGCTACTTGTGATATATATATATTTATATTGCTTTGTAGAATGATTACATATGGTATCGCCTAGATACGAAATGAATCATTAGCTGTGGAATGTGGAAGGATGGTATGTTATGGACACCTCGGGGAGGTTATCAGGGTTTGTAGAATTGATAGGAAATAATGGTGCTGATGGATCACCTATATCCATATATGATTGAAGTAACGCCACAAAGTGATGGCTATATGCTGTATAAGCGCAATACGATGTGTGTAAATGATATATCACATAGATATACATTATGGGAATAATGGGTAGTTATATATTTATATACATACCTATTTGATGAAGCGACTTCGGGACGAAGTCTTTTTAACGGGGGTAGATTGAAATACCCCAAACTAATAAAACATGGATAAACATCTAATCACATTAATTAAGGCCTAAACATGCCTTAAGAGTCAATTGAGAACAACGATGGTCAACACAAAGCAAGATAATGCACCCTTCGACTGTTTAGGGTAATTACATACCCAAATGAACTTCTTAGGACCTAAAATTTTGTCCTAAGCATATTAACACGTAACTAAACATACTACAATCATTGGACAACACTCCAACAAAAAGAACAAGCATTTACATGCTTCAAGGTCAAGTAGGGCAAAAATGTGCTCTAAGAAACCTTAAAGGTCTTATGACCTCTATTTGATATAAAATTGGATTCCTAAGATCAATTATCATGTAAGGAACACAACAAAACTGTTCTCAAAGAAAACTAAGCTCAGAAACACCTTGTGACACAAAATGTGCACTAAAACACCTTAAAGCACGTTTTTGTGTATGAGCTCTAAGATAATGACTTTTTGTCACTTTAAAGACTATATTACATTCTTTATATCATTTATGTGACATGATAGACTATATTATCAAGTCTAAATCAAAGTTTAAAAATAAAATCAAAATGGGTGATTTTGGGTGAATAGTACCCAAAAATAACATTTAATTACTTAGTTTTAACCATGGTCAAATGTCATCCATTGACTTGACCAACCATTGCTGCCCACCCTTGCTGTCATTCTTACCCATTAGCAACATAAATATCTAGCCAATCTAATGAATCATCATTTACTATTTCATAAAGTAACATTAATTAACTTAAAAGGCAAAACTAGCTTTCTTACCTCATTTGCTTTCTTCCCAGCCGACACCAAGCATCTACATCCTCTCTTTTTCTTCTCCAAAACCATAGGAACATAGCAAATTCAGAAGAGAACACCAACTGACATAGGTAAGCTTATTAAGCCATTTTATGTTCATTCTCTTCACATTTCTTTCCTCTTTCCATGGAGCTAAGCATCAACCATTTCCATCCATGTTTCTAGCTTGTTTTGGAGGTTAAAAGGGGGGCAATTCTCGGCTGTAACAAGGGAAGGAGGTGGAGAATTCTAATCTTGTTCTTAAGGTATAAAAATGTGCTTTAAGCACTTATATCTTGTTTCCTTTCATTACCGGTTGTAAAACCTGTTCTCTTAGGCTTATTATCTTCTTCTTAACATACTTATTCAGTTGGTATATCAAGAGCTTCAAGGAATAGCCAAATCCATGCCAAAAACACAATTTTTGGCATTTTAATCAAGCTGAAAATTAGCCATGTTCTTAGCTGATTTATTCTGGTTTTAAAGCTTGATTTAGGAGACCTTTTGATTCTCTTGTTCTTCTGTAAAAACAGGCCGAAGAACACTTATGTTTGCCTTGTTATTCTAAGGTAAATTTTACCTTGAAAGTATACATTAAACACTTCTTATGGTTAGCTCTTGCTTGGAGACTAATCATGCCTTAATTGCTGTTTGAAAACATGTAAATAAAGCTGTGGAAAATTTATCTCCAAACAGCCGTGGCCAAACAAGGCCTAAACTTGGCAAAAATAAGGTATAAATCACTTAAACCTACACTTGGTATATTAATATGTGTTTATACATATGTGTATATATATGCCGTGAGTGAATATGGTTATTAAGGTCTTATTTTGACCTTAGGTGATTAAGGAATGGTTTAGTAAATTTATATAAGTAATTAGTTAACATAATTGTCAAGTTTAAGACATTATGTGGAAAATTTGTAAATATGGAAAACTATGTGGTAAGGCCGAGAGTTTAAAGCATTTTTGGGCATTTATGTGTAATTTATTTTATAAGCTAATGTTTGTAATAAGGCCATGTACTTTAGGCCATTTTATTTATGTATTTATAAGGTTTTAATTAAGTTTAAGTAGCAAATATATATTACCGCAAGGAATTGGGGTATAAAGTGTAATTAAATTAAATTTGGGGGCTATATATTAATAAAGCCGAAAATTAGAGGTTTAAATGAGTTTAAATAAAAATTATAATATTTTATAAAGTTTTGGGGTTAAATGGTAATTTCTGTAAAATATGGGTATAAACCGTAATATATGGAAATTAATGGTCAAGGCAATATTAAGGAGGTCAACCTTGACCATATGGTAGGTTTTGACCAAATTAGATAAGTTAAATAACTTATTTAAGGTTTTATAATAAGATAAGTATTTAATTGTAACAATTTTATAACATATGTGGTAAATATGTTATTACCGAAAATAAAGGGTGTAAAATGGTATTATAAACACCCATGGGCTATTAGGAATTTTTAGGAATTTATTTGGTTGATTTTGGAATTTAAAATGAACTATATATGTATAATATATAGTTATTATGTCATTATGACACTTTGGAATAGTAGGTGGGGTGGGGTGGAAATGTAAAATACTGAGAGTATATGGTTAGTAAGGGTAATTATAACCCTTAGGTGAAATTTGGTGATTTTTAGAATAATATAAGAGTGTTTAATAAGATATATGTATAATATATAGTTTTAATGATATTATAAAACTATATGTTATAAATTGGGCCAAATGGCAATTATAGAAAGTGGAAGGGTTGAAAAATAATATAGAACCTATAAGGGGTCTGTTCGGAAATTTTACAAAAATAAAACCATAGGTTATACCCTTTTATAAGTTAAAAATGTTATATTATATGATATATATAACATGGTATAAATGATTGGGTGATTTTGTAAATAAAGAAAACTATGGGATATGGAAAGAAATAAGGTTATAACATTGTTGCCTTCTCGGCAATATAATATAGTTTTGTATACAAAATATAGGTTATAAATTAAAGGAAATAAAAATATCATATTATATGATATTAGTATATGGTATAACATTACATAATGTTATGTGGTTAAAATGGAATTTAAATAAAATATATGGCTGTACCGAATTAATAAGAGTTGGAAAATGAATTTTAGACTAAGGTCTACAATGTTATAAATGTTATAACAATTATATGGTATTAATGTGGTTTTAAATTAAGCCTGTCAAACGGGTTATCCGTTCGGGTTTTGGGTCATATCTTTTCGGGTCAATATCCGTTCGGGTCATTAAACTTTCGGGTCATTTCGGGTTCGGGTCTTTCGGGTTCGGGTTGTAATAGTGTCAGATAGAATCGGGTTTCGGTTATTTCGGGTCATGATTAATATTTTTTGAAAAAATTATAATATAAATATATACCTAATTTCTCTAAGAATATACAACATATAGATTGCAGAACTTTCAATACAATGTCTATTCTGAATTTCATTCGGATATACTAAGTTTAAATCAATTTTTTGTCATATTTATTTGGGTCATTCAGGTATGGGACAATTTATAGTCACTATTATTTCATATTATTCGAGTTTGGCTAATTTTTAATTACTATTATTTCGGGTCATTTCGGGTTCGGGTCGGTTTGGGTTATAAATTTTCGGGTCATTTCGGGTTCGGGTCATTTCGGGTTTTACCCAATCGGGTTTCGGGTTTATTATATTTAAATATTTTCGGGTTCAGTCGGGTTTCGGGTTCGGATAAAAACGGACGGGTTTTCGGGTTGGGTCAAATTTTGACAGGTCTAGTTTTAATGGAATTAATATAAGTAAGGATATTCACATTAAATAATGTGACAAGCTATAAATAAATAAGATTTATAAACTAAGGTATTTATTGACTAAACCTTAGGAGTTGTAATTATACAACATAAATTGTTACATAATATTAGGATAATAATCTTAATATAAGTTGTATAATATAATACAACTAATGGGGATAATCTAATATAAGATGATAAAATGTAACATATAATATAAGAGTTTTATAACTCATGAAACTTACCTATATTGGTAAATATATACATATGCAAGAATAATGTATATAAGGATGGATATATATTATGGTTGGAAACCATATAATATAATGGTGGTGGTTATTACATAAAAATAGTTTATAAACTATAAGTTATAAGTTTTTGAATGCAAATATAGTTTACTAAAGATAATGGATTATATAATACAATGTATTATAATGGATGGTGAAAAAAAATACAATACATTAAATAATGCATGCATACATGCAACTATAGGTTATATACCGAAATTAAATGATGGATAAGATTAAAGTAATATAACGAATTAAACCTAACAGTCGAAACATTTCGACATACGAGTTTTAGTAACAATGCCGACCGGTTTAGAGAAACCCGTAACAAATAACTACAGAAATCCGGGGATGAACTGTCGGGGTTACTTGTCATTCGGAAATACCGGATGTAGTTAGTCATGGAGACTGATGCTAATAGAGAAATTGTTAGGATAAAAATATATACGAAAGAATAAAATATTAAACTAATCCTAAAACTCTACTACGGGTAGCAAAATAAAACCCGGTCGGAGTATAGTGTAAATATATTACGACCGAGAGTATCGAACCCAAGGGACTTATAGAAAACTAGTCCTAATCCGGGCAAAAGCCTATTCTGGTAATAATAAAGGGGGAAAAGTAAATGTGGTGCTAACTAAGAAAGCTAAATAAACTAACTTTGATTTGGGAAAATGTCGATGTAAAAGTCACGTAAGACCAATAATCAAGGATGGCAAGTCTCAAAGAGGATTTAGTCTCGCAAAATGAATGTGCCGGGTTGCATGCCGGTCATCTGCCACCCGGCATATTCATGGCCTTGAATGTGCCGGACAACTTTTACCCGGCACTACACCCGGCACCGTTCATTTCATGAATAACACTTCCAGATTCGGTTCTGACAAAAGGAACTCAATATTCATACTTGCATCGTGCATAGCTAATGCCGCGAATACAAGCAGAATAACGGGAAATAAGAGATTAACCCTAAACCTTAGCATTTGTTGCCCACTTTTCAGAACAACAATATTAAAGATCACCAAAATCCTAATCTATTCTACTCTTGCTTTTGAAAGCCTTAAGTAGAACTTAGAGATAAGAGAATAAATAGCTACTTCATTCTACTTTGCATGAAGACTAGAACTCGGGTTAAGAAACTTGAAAATTCCATAAATGGTCATAAGAGTTTTACAAGGAAATCTTCCCTAACCAAAAACCTAACAAGGATTCTGCATCACCATCCACACAACTGCAAGAAGAGAATACAAAGGGGGAGAAGGGGATGTTAATAGCCTTAACCCGTCAAGGTCTTCTTCTTCTCTTGCGTGGATGGATCTGCAAACGTTCCTTGGACACCAACACTTGGAGTGGGGCGGAAACTGAGATGTGAATGGAGTATAATATGGTGTTGAAGTCTGTTAAATTGTAGCCTTCCTCGGCCTATTTATAGGCATTAATTGTGTCGTTGCCGGGCGTCGTGCCGGGTCACCAGTAGCCGGCACATGTGATAAATGCGCCCAACTGTTAACGGTCGAAACCGTCAATTCCGCGCGAAACAGTGCATATGCCGGGTAGGATATACCCGGCATCACACCCGGCATCATCCTTTTCACCAACGGTCAATAACTGCTATCGCTTGGTCAACCGTGGCGTCTCTTCACTTATGCCGGATGGAATCAACCCGGCATTAGGTCCGGCAAGGCCTCTTTTCTATTCTGTACTTTTGCCGTGTAGGAACTACCCGGCATGGAGTTCGGCTTCAACTGAACTTTTGCCTAGAAAATCATTCCTTGCACAGAAAACTCATAAAAACATAAATCTGTACAAATATTATACTTTAACACATAATAAGCATAAATAATATAAATATAACTTTATTTAGATAAATATAATACTAAATCTAGTGCATTAAATATGATAAGTCTGCGGCTTATCAACTGACTTATAGTTTTATTACCGTTTAGATCATACTTCAGACGAAGGCGCTTGACGAGCTAGTGGTCTACACTGCGCATCCTTGGTCTAAGGTGTACGGTATGTAAAGGGGTTTGATCCGGGATGTCCTAAGAAATTCCTTGGGCTCGGATTTGGTTGATATCACTTGTGTGTTATGTGTTTTGGATACGTGTATGTGATTATGTGTTACTGCATTATTTATTTATGCACGAGCGTCCTACGGGACTAACACTACGTCGACTATAGATCGACTTATATATATACATATGCGTTTAATGTGATAACATGACGGTTACTTGATATAATACCATAGTATTAATATTAAGTATATGGTAACCTAAGTAAAACACTTAGGAACGAGTCACGACATTGTCGGTCTCTAGAGCATGGATCTCGAACATGAAAATAACCTAGATTACTTCTAGGTATGCGTGAGACCCATTGGGCAGCTAATTAATAATAATATTCTCCATAAGACTAAGAGCATATCTTGAACATTATGAGAGAGAGATGGTGTGAGTTGAGGTGAGGAATCCAGTGTAGTTCACGAACTACCTGGTTGCGCATTTGTGATCACTGAGGGGTTCCCGATCGGGTTCCGCTCCAGGTTATACCCAACGAGCCCTATTTGGATCGTGGGTCAGGTGGCTACGGCCTTTATATGGACACCTTATGAGGCAAAGAGAATAGTCAGGGGCCTCCGGACCTCTGGCGAAATGAGCACCTTTGTGTGTACGGGAGGACTACTGTCCATGGTGAGGTTATCGGGTTGTCTCAACATGACGCCCAACTGGTATTTAATTAACATGGTTTGGATGGATGGGGCCTTGAAGGCCAAATTAAATTAACTAAGGATGGTGTTCGCTACGGCGTTTATCCAGTATTATTATTCGATATGTTCGATATACAATTGTTGTTTGTGATATTTTATGAGTGTTTGAATTGGATGGATGGTTAAGTGGTTATGAATGTTTGGATGGATGATTATGTATATTTATGCATGTTTATTACAGTATTAATTACAACTGTAAAATGGTAAAGCATGAAACCAATCTAATAATAAGATGGTTTAAATGACTAAGTGACCATTAGGGTCCAGGCCCGGCATACTCAGCGTTTATCGCTGAGACTACACTCATTGTGTAGGTTGTTGATTATCGCCGAAGCCGAAGTGCGGGAACAGGGTAGTTAGAGTTTATTTTAATTACCGCACATGGAGTTTATTTGTATAACGATGTCAGACTGGGAATTGTATTATGGTACGGTTATGTATATTCGGGATTGGGTAGATGCTCACATGTCGACGTTTATGGTTTATGAACTTAGTATGATGTATAGGAATTATCTCGTTATCATAGCGGTTAGCAGTTTGTTTATATTGGTTGTTGGATATAGTTTGGCTTCGTTACTCGCATGGGCGAGTAATGGCCGCTGACACCCGAGTGAGTATTGTTGTTGTTATTATTTCTTCCGCTGTTACATGTTTTATTTACTGCTACGAGAAAGATTATTACGTGTTTAAGGAGAGGGGTGTTACAGTATTCTTGCACCATGGTTCCACTTTCCAGTCTGGACTCCAATTCTGACACTGCAAGAAACTATATATGTCCTTCTCATCATAGAAAATGACAATAAACTCATACACAAATTGAGTGAGAACATATTCCACCCTGTTATTTGTGATGTTACTTCCTTAACGTGATCAATAGTGGTCCGCACTCTAGACAGAATGGTAACACTTCTATCAAGCTTAGGAATTAGCAAACAGGAGGGACTTAACTTTATCAGGTCCCCCGATTCATAACTTCTTGGTTGATGTAATGTATCGCTAGTCCCTGTTCTAAACTGGTAACTTGTAGTTTGAAGTGATATATGCGTCGGCATTACGGAGGCGAAGGTGGTGACTGTGGTGGTGGTGCGGGGGGATGCGGTGCGGGAACGATTCTCTATTAGTCCTCTATCTCAGCGGCCTAGCTTCTAGAGTGGAAATTTGCTTCCCGTCAATCCATAAATCGTTTTCCTTTCTAATCGACGTCAATGTCTCTTGCCTTTTAGAATAACCCACTAAGGCATACCTTGTATTCGACACGATGCGGAGCTTCAGAGGTCTATAGATATTGGTAATATGTCCGAAGGGAGCAAAAACTTTCCATAGTGTACCAAGTTTTCCCGTCTTGTAAGTTGTCAACAAACACTGTTAATGAGTCTGTCATCTGAGGATTCCTCCCGGGCTGCTGGTGCCACACTCGTGTTAGGATGTGCCCGCCTTGGAAATGTTTACATTAACCGGGAGAATACGGGTTATTTGCTTATGACTTTATATGGTGGAGGAGTAGCTTTAAGCAGATTTGGAAATGGAAAGGGTGTTGGCGGTGCTTCGTGGTGAGAAGGTGAAAACTGTGGGGTAAATGAATGTTTGTATTGTGGAGGAATTTCGGTTGGAGGAGATGGGCTTAAACGACAATAGGGATGGCGGAGGTGAAGGACATAGCAGGTGGTTTAAGGGCGGGGCCGGGCATGGTGGCTAGCTGGACGGAGGGAAATGGAAGGTTTGAGAGTAGATTGGAGAGAAGAGGGAGCGGAAGCGAGTGTGAGCCTCGATTTTTAAACCCTTATCCTAGATTGATTAAAGTTGATTAGAATCAAATCGGGTTTTAGGTCCACTTATAACCTAAGTTTAATAACTAAGTCATATAACCATAATTATTAAAACCTAAGTTAGCTCACTGGAACCTATTATGAGTCACCACCTAATTTTAACCTAGGGTAAATTAGGAAAGGTAGAGTTCGGGTTCAGGGGCTTGGTATTCGACTTATTTAGGGTTCAAATTACTTTCATTACCCCTCCTAGGTCGTTTTTCATCTACTTAGCTTATTTACGGCTTACTACAAAGTTGTTTTAACCTAAGCGCGCACTTCTAATTTTTTATTACATATTTTTAACATTTTTTTACAGAAGATTAAAGTGAAAAGTGAAATTACCTAAGCTAGGGTTTCAGAGGCAGAATTAGGTCAAATTTGTTTTCGTCTGTGGCCACGGACCTACTGTCCGAACCCACGGACCTCAGTTAACCTAATTACTCAGAAAAGTTGAATTTAAGGGAAAACGAAATTTTGAAAAAGTCTGGGCCCGGACATTGTTTAGAAAAACCTAAATTTTGAAAATTTGAAAATCCCGCCGCCGTCCGTGGGTGTCCGTGGCCACGGACAACCCGTCCGTGGTCCTGGACCATAGGTCCGAGGTCACGGACCACCCACGGACATGGGTTTTCTGGTGGTTCCTGACGGTGATTTCGGTTCAAAATTTATGAACGTGTGGCCTGAAAGATGTACAAAACATTAGTAGTCAAAAGTTTTCAATTTGAAGTCGAATGAACTACGAAACTTAGTGCACAAGTTATCAGGCAGAAACAAAGGAAAACGCTAACTCAGGAGCCGAAAAAGCTCGGTTTGATTCCAAATTTCAACAGAGAGTTAATGGAGTCGAGGAGAGTCGGGAAACCTGAACTTTAACCTGTTTTACCTCTGGATTCGTGGTGCTTCTTCACGTCAGGATTCTTCGGAGGCCTCGTTGATGGCGGATCTGGAAGAACTTCGAACCGAGCTTCTGACTCCTTGTTTTTCTTGATGTTCTTCACGCCTTGATGGTGTTTTGGTGAAGGTTTGATGATTGTTGATGTTGTGGGAATTGGAAAAAGTGTTTTAGTGTTGATTTTGTGAGATTTCGATGGAATTTTGGGGCTCAGATGTGTAAAAACGTGGGGAGGTTGTGACGGCTGAGTTTTTTGAAATGTTAGGGTTCTTCAAGTTTTGATTTGATCAAGGGATAAGGTTCCTTATATAGGCTTCCTTAAAGATAGAAAAATCCGGTAAAAACCGAGATTTACTGACGTTTTAGCTCAAGGGCTTCCAAAAGGAATTTGGCTCTGAAATTTTAAACATGGGTAAAGGATGGTATTTCTGTTTTTTCTAAAGTGGAATCGAATTTTTTGGATATTGGAATATTTTTAAATTCAATTTCTCGTCAGATTCAATCAGAAATTGCTAAAAAAATATTGGAAATTCAAAAAATCAAAATTCTAACGCCATTATGCCCAACATGCCATCCTCTATCATGGGTTAAAATTTCAAAGCATTTTGAATTGATTTGTTTCTTCTTTGGAGGAGAGAGAAAGCTCATAGGGGGCTTAGGAGCCTTAAAAAATTATGAAAATGCCCCTGAAGATGACTAAGCTGCCCCTAGTACTCTGAAATGTGCCGATCAAACTGGGAACCCTCGCTACTTGACCAAACTAGCCTATTGGTAGAGACTCTCTTCCGGGGGGTTAGAATTTTGGGTATAACAGATTGCCCCCCGTCAACTAGACTTTGTAATGGAAATGAAAAGGCTAGTTGATGCTTGAGTGATACCCCTAAAATTTTGGATCTTAAAAGACCCCGCATGTAGTTGAAAACTGAAAAATTGTGTCGAGCTGTTCTAAGGCGCTGACTACCTATGAGTAAAGTGGAAGGATGTCGAGCGATTCTAAGGCGTCGACCACCTAAAGGTAAAAATGAAGTAATGTCGGACTATTCTAAGGCGCCGACTACCTATAAGGATGATATGATGTCAAGCTATTCTAAGGCGTATTCTAAGGCGTTGACTACCTATAATGAATAAGATGATGTCAAGCTATTCTAAGGCGTTGACTACCTATAATGAATGAAATGATGTCAAGCTATTCTAAGGCGTTGACTACCTGTAATGAATGAAATGATGTCAAGCTATTCTAAGGCGTTGACTACCTATAATGAATCAAATGATGTCAAGCTATTCTAAGGCGTTGACTACCTAAAGTGAAATAAAGAATGCCGAACATTCTAAGGTGTCGGGAACCTGTAATGCAAATGTAGATGTCATGCAGAAGAAGATGATATAATATGCTGATGATGCTCATATGCTTCTGGGGACTGAAACCCGTTCTAATGCTCCTGGTTGGTATACTATGGGGACTTATTGCCTCTGCCCACCAACTGGGGTGCTGGGATAACTTCTAGATTACCAAAGGGACTTATTGCCACTGCCCACTAGTTGTTTCTCCCAAAACGTTGACATAAAGATGGGGACTTATTGCCTCTGCCCCGCCAACTTAGATCACGCTCTGTCTCGTACTTGTCTCGCACTGAAGATGATACTAGGTCTCGTACTGGTCTCGCACTGGATGATGACGCTCGGTCTCGCACTGAAAAAAGAAAATGCTAGGTCACACACTGAAGAAAATTCTAGGTCTCGAACTAGGGTCTCGAAATGATGGGTCTCGCACTGAAGAAGATGCATGGTCTCGCACTGAAGAAAATGATGGGTCTCGCACTGATGAAGATGATGGGTCTTGCACTGAAGTCTCGTACTAAATGGATGAAGAAAAAGCTGGATCTCGCATTGATTCTAGGTCTCGCAATGAATGAAGATGCTAGGTCTCACACTGAATGATGAAAATGCAGGGTCTCACACTGATTTTGGGTCTCGAACTAAAAATGAGTTAGAAAGATAATGATCCGTGCAAATGCATGTGGTGAAAACCAATTGCAAATGGGCCAAACGTGGCGATGATGAGGTGTATGCAAAAGTTTGTAAAATGCAATCACAGTGCATATAAGATACTTGTTCAAAGCAAGAAACTATTGAAAAATGTGCCAAACATGGCAATGATGAGAATTGAAAATTGTTCAAAGCAAGAAAATGCTGGAAAATGTGCCAAACGTGGCAATGCTTGAGTAAAACTCTATTGAAAAAGGAAAGTGAAATAATCATTCCCTAACTAAGAATTTCAGATCTGCAATTTGTTTCTTAGAGGATGAGCATGCCGCTGGTGGGAGTGTGTGGTGTTTGAGTGGTGGTCAGGACTTTTGATGGACTTGTGGTGTACGATGTGAAGGTAAAGGCTTATGTGGGCCTGAGGTGTTTGATGTGGAGGTAAGGGCTTATGTGTGCCTGTGGTGGGATGGTGGTGCTCAAGCTTCGGGTCTCAATTGATGTTGTCATGGAAATTTTTGGAACCAACAATTGCCCTTAGTATTTTTCCTTAGGACAATCTGAGATAGAGTTCATGGCAATCGATCCGATCGATTACCCCCAGTATTTTCTTTGATTAAACGTGCGAACAAGTCTCCTCCTCACAGGGTCAAGGCTTATGCTTTGATGTGGTGCTTCCTAACCTACACTTGACGTGTTTGGTGTTTTCACTCATTTCTCGCTCATGGCCATAACTTTTAGACCATTGAATTCGACATTTGATGGATTTACGCATTTGATCTGTTACTTTCACATGATTGGACACACAACTATCAAGTGGGAAGTCTTTAAAGCTTATAACGTGGTGAAATACCCCTAACCTTTAAATAATTAAATAAAGGTAAATAAATATTATTTGGGGGATTATTAAACCCTGAGAAAAGTATATAAACACTTAGGCGTTAAAACACACCTAAACTCCTTAAGGTCAAAAACGAGCGTTAAAGCCCGACCTTAAGCTAACCAAGTTATATAATCTATAAAAATCATATGAAGTTAATCAAGGATCATTTTACCTTTAAAACACAAGTCCTCAGTTGGAACTGAGTAAAAACAATATGCCCGGGAGTTCCCTTAAGGGCCCCTAAGGCCTGAAAGTCCTGGAAATACCTTTATAAAATAAAATAAAGCATACACTTCATTCCAAAAGAACAACAACACTTTAATAAACATACATGATGAAGTACTCATGATAAATTCCCAGTTAAATATAAAGTGCTCCGAAGTTCCCGATGGGGGCCCCATAAAGGCCCGTGAATGCCCCGGAGGATTGCCGAGGTGGCACGAACTCCTATATAATTAATTATAAGAGTTCCTACATCAATATTCAACATTATAAGAGATTAATTGAGCTGATTTTTCAAAAATACAAAGTGCTCGGGGAAATTCTTAACACTCCTTTTTGATCCGGGAGTGTCCCGGTAGGCCGAAAATTGAGTTATGAGTCTATACAACCCCATATAACTCAATGTAACACCTTAACATATTATTATTGACTATAAAAAATGTCAATAAACACTTGGAACTCATAGCGACTAATTAGTTTTCAGAAAAATCCTTAAAGCACAAAAACGCACCTTCGGGTGTCACAAAAATGCGTTTTACGCAATTGCCTTGAAGTTTTTGAGGAGCCACGAGTTAATAATCTTAAAAGAGGATAAATTAAACATCTAAATCAATTAATTCCAGTACTAAATTTATAGTACAAATGGGAGCAATTTTTGGGACAAAAAGGTACCTAAAATCAGCATTTTTACCTTAAAACTTTCATCTTTTTCCATCATATAAATGTACCAAATAAATGCTGGAACCTATTACACATATTAGTATGATCTTAGTACAATATAGTGTAAAGACAATCAAATCAAAAATCAATCCCAATTGGTCACCAAGGAGGGCGCCAATTTGAGTGTTATTTGGCTAGTTTTAACAAAATAAACATGTCTTATGGTAATGGGACTCAGCTAGCATGTACTATATGATAATGTAGCAAATATATTCAGTAAATTGGAGCCTCCTCCACCGTATGACCTGCAAGGAATCAAAAGAGATTAGTCTAAACTAAAGTAATGAAATAAATACTAAGGTAGATTTACTTTACACCATGTGCTAGTATACAAACAAACAACCCATGTTACTCTCCTAAGTGCTGCCGATTTAAGCATGGACAAAGGGGAATCATTTGCCTTACAATAATCAAAAGAAAGACAAGTACCTAACTAAGCTCAAGTATATGTTTAATATATCAAAGATCAAGTGGCTAGCTACAACCCATATTACCGAAAATGTGAGCTAGAAAAGCAAGTTTATTGCCTTATAATTAGTTTAAATAATGCCTAACAATATAGCCAATTCTTATGTCATTAATTAACAAAGAAATCAGCTGCTTATATTGAACCTCACTACCGTAGATAACAATAGAAAGGAGACCACAATTGACATGGGAATCATCTTAGAAAAATCAAAGAATCATGCACCACCTTGCTCTGTCTTCTAGTTTCAAGTGGCCAACAAAGACCTCTCTTCTCCTTGTCAATCAGCCGATTGATTGCTCAATAATGAGAGCATTTATTGAGCCAAAATGAAGCAATAAACTAAGGAAAAGATGCCTAATCAAATAAACAATAACAAAGCCAATCAAAATTTGAATTTCACTTTCCTTACCTTATTCATACGTGGGTGTAGGCTTCATTCTTCCTTTGCCTTTCCTTTGGCCGATTTGGTAAGCCCTCTCTTCTTCTCTCTTTTCTTCATTTGATAGTTTACACTCCTTAGCTTCTAAGCTCCATTAATGGTGTATTAAGTTCTAACACCATTTCTATGCAATTTCCTAGTTAAATCTACTAATCTTGAAGCAAGAAATCATCCTAGCAACTCTTGCTATTTTCGCCAAACTCTAATGTTCCAAGGAGGTTCCTAGATTCAACAACAACACAAGGAACAACAAGACCGTTAAGGTATTTTCATGTTGAAAAATCCTAGTAAATTCCTTAAGGCATTTTCAAAAATTAGGAACTTCTAAACCTATGTTCTCTTCATTAATTCATGAAGGAACTTGGGATCAATCGTTTCAAGGTCTACCAAAAATTCCTTGAAAATTCCTAAGGTAAACTCTTGTAAACTACTCCAAATCTTATTTATAAATCCTTGTTAGAAGTCTAACAAATGGATCTCCTAAATATATTCAAGGAGGCCGATTCTCTTCATCAAAATAGCATCGGAGAGCTTGGAATTCAGGAGAAATCAAGTACAAAATTGTCTTGATTTAAGGAGTAAGTTTATATAATAAGTTTATTAAGTTTAAGCTTGATTTAAGCTTCAAACTTTGGTATAAAAATTATATATAACCTCTAAATAAATTAAGGCCGAAAACATGGGTTATATTGTCAAGAAAATTAAATATAATATAAGGTAAATTATTACCTTAAGGTATAATTATGTGTCACAAAAATTAATTAATGCATATATATATATATATATAAACCGAATTGTCAAAGAATTAAATGTTCTATTTTGAGTTTGTAATCATTCTAAGTCATTAGCATAATTTTAAGAAGTGATATATGGCTTTACATTATATGTATTTATTATAAAGTTTAATCAAGTTTAAAAACCATATAGTAAAATAAATCAAGCCGAGAAGAACATGGCTTATTTAGTGATTTTCGAAATATATAAGTATATTAACTTATATTATAAATGAAATACTAACATTATAAAACCATTATTTAATGAAGAATAATCCAATATAAACCATTTCACGTACGCATGCAGATACATGCATGAAACGTTACGTAAAAATAGTCGTTTCACCATAAACGCTAAAACGCCTTAGAAACATGCGATTAAGCATGACCTTGTATGACCTTCTAAACTCAAACCAAATGGTCATACCCTCGTTATATGACTATACAAACATATTCCCTAGGCTATATCCAGTCAAAATGCCAAACGCTTGGGTGCTCACGCACGCCCCTTAAAGCACGAAAAGCCCGGAGGTGCCGAGGCGCACGAACTCCTATAAAATTCATTCTTAGAGTTCCTAAACATCATTAATAATCATTCTAAGAGAACCCATGAGCTAGTTTCTCAAATTCAACAATGTGCTCGGGGGAATTTCTTAACGCTCCTTTTTGCCACGGGAGTGTCCCGATAGCCCGGGAATTATGTCATGGTTGATAAACCCATATAACTCAATGTAACACCTTAATATTCAGTATTTACTATAATCATGTTATAAACACTTGGAACTCATAAAGACAACTCATTTCCCAAAATATCCTTAGAGCACAAAAACGCACCTTCGGGTGTCACTAAAACGCTTTTTACGCAATTACCTTGTAGTTTTTGACATGCCATGAATTATGAATCTTAAATGGGATGAATTTACCCCTAAATCATCTAAAGATATATCAAACAGGTGCTCTATAGGGGCCGATTTTCTATCTAAAACTAGTATAAAATTTACATTTTAAAGCTTATAAACATAAGACATGGTGACTCCACCTTCCCATTGTGCTATAACACTTAAGACAGAAGAATATAAGCCTCATTTGACCTCCATGCTGTCTAAATCCTGCAGGACAGACAAGATGACCATAGCAGCCCATTTTAGCTTACAAAACAAAAATATTAAAGCAAAAAGTAGATCTAGATTCTCCTTTTTTATTTGTTAAATGTAAGTGACCATCCCATTCTTATCCATGCCTCTTAGCTGGCCGATTGAGAGGCTCCAATGACCTTAGAAATCGGCCCACCTACAAGGGAAGAAGAAGACAAGTGCAAGCATTGAAAAATCAAAGAATAGACCTTACCTAACTTACCTTGTCATTTAGCTTCCATAATTGTTCCCACCTTGCCTAGTCTTGTATCATGGCCAAAAGCAAGCATAGAACATGTTCATTTATTGAGCCAATAATATGGGGAATAAACTAATGGAAAGACTAGTCAAATTAACATTAAATTACAAATCAAATTCTTTCCATTCTTGCTAAGTTATACGGTTTGCAACCACCCTCACTTCTTTCACTCCTTGCAACCGGATGGTAAGTCTCCTTTCTTCTTCCTTCATCTTCTTCCTTTGAAGCTCTTAAGTCCATTAATGGAGTTTTAACTTCTATCTTCATCTCTAACGTAATTTCCTAGCATTTCTTGGCAAGCCTTGAGCAAACTCTTCTTAGCATAACTACAAGGGTTCGCATCAATTAACACTCAAGGAGGTTGTCTAAATCACATTAATCCAAGGAGCATCTCAAGGTTACCTTAAGGTATTTTTCATGCTTGAAAATCCTTAAAGCACATTTTTAAGTGCAACTGGAATTCTACGTCTTCTAAGACTCTTTTCTTCTTCATTTTCATGACGGAAAGTTGTTCTTCATCCATCTACATGTGCCAAATCCTAAGGAGAAAAGCTTAGGTAAATCCTGAAAACTACTTACAATCTACTTAAGATCTTTTTTGAAGATCTAACTCCTAAACTCCTTCACCTCTTGCCTAAGAACCAAAGTGAGGCATCAATTTCCTTTGGAGAAAGCTTGGGAATTCAAAAGATTCAAGCACTTACCTCCTTATTAAAAAGTAAGTTTACTAGCCAATCTTATGTTTTAAGCTTGGTTAAGCTTCTAAAATTTTCAAAATTATGTACCCTTCTAGAGTCTAAAATCGAACCACATGGTAACATACCAAGAATTAATCTATACATATATGGAAAATACTTACCTTAAGACCTATTTTTGTGTCAAAAATTATCTATGTTACATACAATTCAAGCAGAATTGTCAAGGGCAAATTGCCCTCTATTTTGAGCTACAAATCAATCTAAGACTACAATAATTTTACATGAGTTATATGACACAATGCATTTATGTATATTATTATGACATATAAATCTACTTTTACATACTATAAGTATCTTAAAAATTATGGCCTAATACTTTTTGTGAAGAATAGGTTTTAATGTAGCTATTTATGTAGATAAACTTATATTTAAAGTTTGGAGAGTTAAAAATATTATTAGTGCTTACTGGCTAATTAATTAATTTATGTGGCTTAATGTAAATTTTACAAAGTTTGGTGTATATACCAGAAAGCCGAGAGTAAAAGCTTCCTTGGGATAATTATGATATAATTTAAGGTTACGATTAAGTTTATGATTTTAGAGAATTTAAACAAGTGTTAAAATACAATTTATAAAGTTTTGGGCTATTTTTTGAATTTATAAACGTATTATGAAAAGTTGGAGTTTACTAAGGGGCGAAACCCATAATTAGGAGAATTATCAAGTACACTTCCAAAATTTGGAGGAATTAAATATTTAAACTATACTTTATAAGTTGATTAAGTACTATTATAAAGTTTTGGGGTGAAAATGTAAATAAAGGAAAGTTATGTGTCAAAGCCGAATTGTTTGGGGTTAGATTTGTAATTTAAGAAATTACATATATACATTCGGCAATTAAGGAGAATTAAAATTAAACTATATAATATAATGAGATTAGAGTTTAAATGTAAAGTTTATGAATTATGATTGTTTTGTAAATAACCGAAATATAAGGGTAAGAATTTAGATTTAAATAATATAGGTCCTATGTGGATATTTGGAGGAATTAGAAAGAAGAATTTTGATTTAAGGAATTATGGAATTAAGACTATGGCTTATATAGTTATAAGGAATTTAAAGGTAACCAATAAATATTATTTATAGTTAAAAGGGGAATAATAAAAACTATAAGAATATTATGTCCATGTATGGCATATAAATATAGTTGAGAGATTATAAAGTTGTTAAGTCACCTAGACAATTAAATACAAGTAACATAAATAGTACATGAATAAATAAAACATATATGTACATTAAAGGATTTATAAATAAATCAAGAAGGAATAACAAAATAAGTTATACAATAAATCATAAGGTAATTAAAAGAGGTTACCACACAATATAAGTTATTCATTAAGACTATATAAATTAGAATATATATATATATATAAACACCTTAATTATCAATGAGGTTAAGAGGTTAAAGAAACTATCTAAGTATGAGGAAATAAACCTCACATGAAATAACAAATATGAAATTGTTGAATGATCCTATAAAATTATTATACAAGGGTAACATAAATTAACCCTCTCAGTTAATCCTAATATAGGACAATACTTGACCAGACGTTGACCAGGATATATTCAACTGCAATCTACGGTGAACGGTATGGGATTCTTGCAACCTGTTTGCTACCGGATTACACCGGCTTGTGTGCTATCTGTTGTTTGAAATCACGACCGAGATAATTAATGTAAAATGTTGTATTACTCTTGTGCACTGTTATGTTATTTTAAATGCGTGAATGATACTAACTACAACGTGTATGTCCTACGCATACAACACTACATTACCAGTGGATTAAATACCTGCGTTTTATTATACCGAGAACTTGCACTCAAGCTTCTCACTAACTTCACTTTATAACAGACGTCATTATCCTAAACGTGATAACTGACAATACACATTGTGTTCTTGATTAACGTCCTTATGTGACACCTAACAATTCTATACTACGAGAACGAGGAGCCCAGTTGGATCTAGCCATGCATGCTACGGGAGTTGTACCTGTCTCAGGTCGTCTCCTATTCAATTTACGTCGCGACGGGAGTTTTGGCTGCACTATGTCACTCATCGGCTGCGTACCGGAACAGTTCATGAAACACCCCTAAACGAATTAAACGCATAAAATCATAAACGCGTACGAACAATTAAATTCGGTACATACATGTAACGTTATGTACTAATACGGTCACGTATTTATATATGTACGTTTATGAAATTGCATGTATGAAACGTTACGACGTTACAACGTCGTATATGATAAATAATAATGTCGCATAGTCACGTATAACTAAAACGCGACAAAAGGAAAAGGGGGCGTATATAAATATACATGTACCTATAAATGACTAGCGCCGTATAAAATTAATAACATGACATATTATATAGTCGCTTATATATATGTAAATAAACGTGTATATAACTTATACAAAAAAAAAAAAAAGAGCGAAGATGCTCCTGCTGAGGTTTGAACCCCGACCTCTCACTTATCCCGGATACTTTAACCGGTTAAGCTATGCTCAAATTCAGTAATATATGCTCACTAATTGAAACTAGTAACATTCCTACTGAGTAATTACAGATAAAAAGAGAAGCAAGCATTCTCTCTGTAACTCTCGAACTTTTCTCAGCTAAATCAACATCTTGCTCTGTAGCGATGGTGAACATAATCTCCATCACCCGATGCCTAGTCAGACGCATGCAGTTCCCCTTAATGGCCTCAGATTTTGAATCTCCTGATTCCCATGCTTCACTAACTCCCATGTAAACTCCACCAGTGTTCTCCTCCTTTCTCGTATCAGTTCCTGATCATGACAGCAGGCATGAAATTATTCCCACACCATCCTTTTGTAACTTGAGCCATCCTCTTGCACACAGATTAAATTGTTATTCCCTCCTTTGTTTCCTGTAGCACCTTTGAATCAACAAAAAGGTGAGAGAACAACAGACCACCACCTTCTCTCTGGTCTATTCGAAACCTGAAGCCCACCCACGGCACAACGACAAGTTCTTTGCCTTAAAAATCTGTATTGTCAACTCCAATATACCCCAGGTGTAAAGTGTTATCAAAACCAAGACAGAAGTTATAAACCAGACCTGGCAGTGCTGGGGTCGATTTCAGTTCAACAAAAAAAAAAACCCTGATCAGAAATCACCAAGTGCAAACCAGTCAAGTCCATTCCCTTTTTCTGATTCCCTGGTCTCAAAAACAGTCAGCGAGACTCTTCCCTGGGAGACCACAAGCATAATCTGCATCATTTTGATTTCAGTAAAAGCAGTTCAAAAGACAGAACTCGTGCCTCAGAATCTGTCGTTCCAAGCATCCGTATATCTTTTTTTTTCTTGTAACTGGTGAGCACTAACTCCTGAACTAGCCCTTATATCCAGCCACGTTAAATCCTTCTTTCATGCCCATACTCTCTTGAAACTTGGAGATCCCAAACATAATCTGAGTTGTTTCTGATTTTCGGGTAAAAATAACCAAGGAGACTAGGCTGGTGCATCAGAATTAGTATTTCAAACTCCCACAAATTCTTTACGGATACTTCCACCCACTAGCAATTGATTAGCCTTGTGCATTTCAGACTCCGCTTAACTGCTGTCCTCTGATTAATTTCCTTGCTCAGTTATTCTCCTCTCCACTTGCATGCTAGCTCCAACAGCAACTCAGAGAACTCCTGTTGCTTTGCTCCTGCGTGAAGGTAAGCCAAGCCTTCATGGTTGTGCTTCTGTTTCCCTGTCCTCTACTGTCCTCCTTTTATGCCTGAACGAAAACTCCACTCTTGCAGTATAGCAAGTCTCCTTGCCACTGCTGCATCTCCATCAAAAACAAAACCGATAAGAACCAGCACTCTGGGTTGGGAATCAGTTTCAGGTAAACCAGAACATACCCTCTTGTATTACTTTTCTGTTCTTCTGTCGTCCAAGACTGTTGAAGACTACTCAACGATTCTTCTTGTCTTCCTGCCATGCATGCAGCCCTTTAAGACCCCTCGAACTTATCCTGGATTAAAGCTACTCCACTTCTCCGCTGAACTATCACCAGAAGGTAAAACCTCCTACAGAACAAAGCTCAACTACTCCAGCTCATTATTTAATTCTTTTCCTTTCTGGTTTGTCAAGAATGACATTTGAGTAATCATCCCAGTGGAGGTCAAGGGTTCAAGGGCCTAGGAGTGTGCACTGTGCCAAAGAATTACCAGGGGAAACCAACTCTGAAACAAAGAAAAGAAAACACAAGGTATCAAGTTACATGAGTGTGCTGTACAGTTTTTTTTTTAAAACACTGTTTTCTGTATAACGGAAGTCCTAGAGGAGTTATAAGGATGTTATTGGTTCAATAATAAGCCTAAAGAGTTTCTAACACATCTTAATAAGAGTATAAGTGTTTTGGGTAAATTGGAAGTCAGAATTAGTTAACAACAGAAAAGAAACATCAGAGGGTAAAATAGTTCCTGCTTCAGTTCAGCTTATGTTTCAGTTTTGGTAAAATGAAGTTACAGTAACTGGAGTAATGTCGTTGGGGTTTGTCTTGAGTTTAAAATATAAATTACACACTTAGCTAAGGGGGGGAATCAAAGGTCAGATTCGTGAATGAGTGTAATCAACAGAAGAGAGGACATCAGTCTTGGTATTCCAGTCCATAAGTCTACTGAAACTTAAGTGTTTGTATAACTAAATTGCTAGTGGCATGGGAATGTTGTATTAGTGTGTTAATGAACCCATTTAATACACCTAAGTAAGTCTGTAAGAAGAATTGGGAGTCGAAGTGGTGAACAAAGAAATGTAATAGAACAGGAAGAAAAACAGAAGACATGAATGCATCAGATTTCTAGTTTCGGATTTCCAGTTTCTGCTAAATTCATGTTTCTGTATATCGGTGTTGCAGTGGGCTGTGAATAAACCTAAGATCTACCTAATACACTTAATGAGGTTTACAGACACTTGGAATAAAATTAGAAAACAATCCGACATACTAAAACAGAAGAAGGAGAAATATATATGTAGCAGTCTTGGATTTCAGCGCCTACAGTTCGCTTAAGGTTCTGTTAATTTATTTCCAGTGGTGTTGTGAAGAGTGAAATGGTTAATTGATGAACATAAAATCTTGCTCAGACCCTTACTTAAGTAGTACCTAATCTGATATAGGTTGGGAAGAAACAGTAAGTCAAACTGAGAACAAACAAAAGAAAAGAAAAGAGGACAACAATTCCAGTTTTCTTGTTCCTGTATATGAATCACTTCAGTGGGTGACAGGATTGTCTAGGTAGGTTTGGGCTTAAAAACGTAGCCAAAACACTTGATTAAGTAAGTGAATACCTTGGGATGAGTTGAAAGACAAATTGATAATAAATAAAGAAATAAATACTGAAGAGAGTTTATCAGCTCCATTTCAGCTTACATGTTGTGATCAGTTCCTGTTTCTGGGGCAATTCAGTAGCTAAACCCTGATTGTGTTGGTTCTGTTTCGAGAATTTGAAAGAAACCAGATAATACATTTAGCCAGGTGGGTTGTCCAATAGAGGGAAAACTTCAAAAACAGATAGGGAATATACAGAAGGAACCAAGCAGAAATATTCAGTTTTAAGCCACAGTGCAACAGATTTCTAGTTGCAGATTTCCAGTTTTTCTTCTAAACTCATATTTCTGTATAAGCAGGTTGCAGAAGGGCTGTATTAACTTATTAATGTACCTGCTACATTGCTATTCACCTAGGTCTACTTGTAAACAAATAGGAAAAACTGGGAAGGATAGGTTGGATGACAGAAAAGAAACGTACACAGTTTAAATTTCAGTGTTGCAAGATTTATCCCTGCTGTGTTAAGATCTTCCTAAAGTACTGTCCAGTATGGTTAGGCCAGTTTGGAGTATTAAAAACCACATAAAGCTATCTAACTAAGAAGATAAACAGCTTGGGAACAATGGAAACTGAATGGGAACAGAAAGAAAACTATGAGAGTAGGTGCATCTAGTTATTAGTTTCAGATTTGTGACTAGCTTCTGTTTCTGTACAGGGGATTAAGTGGGTGGTTATTGGAGTAGTTTTGAGGTTAAAATGGAGATAAAACACTTAACTAAGTAATAAGCACCTAGGGTTAAGACTGAGAGACAGTTGGGTGAGTAACAGAATGGAATAACAGAAAACATAGCAGGATTTAATGTTTCAGTTGACCAGTGTCTGCTATCTGTAAAATGAACTTCCAGAACTATTATCAATGTTATTTTGGGTTAGTCTTGAGGTTAAGACTTGGTTAACACATAGACCTAAGTGTTTATAGGTTGGGAGAACTGGAAACACAGGTTAAGGAACAGAAAAGAAAAGAGGAGGAGACATAATAACAGAGCCAGGTGCACTAGTTTAGAGGTGCAGACATTATCGTTGGATTTTTGGTTTGGGTTTAGAAGCCTGATAGGACACATAATAACAGAGCCAGCATCGAAAGGAATTGAGAATTAAAAACGTGAACAAGAGGAGGAGAAAGGTGATGATGACCAGATGAGAGTTTATCAGTTAGCTTCAGTTCTCAGTGTTGTTCCAGGTTCTGTAAAAGACCTTCAGGAGTGTAGTCTCTGTTGCTTGAGTGACTGTGATGTTTAAACTGCACTGGGTTAATTAACCCAGGGTTAGACAATCTAAGGGAAACTGAGATCCCAATTCGTGAGCAAACAGGATAATAGAAGCTCAGTTCTTACATTTGTTCCAGTCTCTGTATGAAAGCTTATCAGTGTGTCTTAGGTTGTTCTTAAGTCGGGAAAAGCCCTGCCAAAACATTTAATTAGGTTACTACATAAGCGGGGTAATGGGAGGTCAACTCATGAACCAGAAAAGAAAGAGGGGGAAGAGAAGATAACAGAT
This sequence comes from Limonium bicolor, assembly GCA_023374045.1. Lineage (NCBI taxonomy): Eukaryota > Viridiplantae > Streptophyta > Magnoliopsida > Caryophyllales > Plumbaginaceae > Limonium > Limonium bicolor. The sequence goes on from CM041779.1 coordinate 311,728,130, forward strand.
TCTGGTTACAGTTTTCAGATTTCTGTCTAAAAACCTATGTTTTCTGTACAGCCATGGGCAGGAGGTTTACAGGAGATGTATCGGGAGGTAAATGAACCCAAACATATCTAATACATTTAAGTAAGTCATAAACATCTCGGGGAAGGATTACAAGTCAGTTTGATCAAATAAGAAGCAAGGTGAAGAAGACAATACTCAAGATATTGTTTCAGTTTTCAGAAATTTGGGCTCTCTGTATAACTGGGTTACAGCAGCATCCTGAGTGTGATGTTGGCTTGACAATGAACCTAAATCATAGCTAATAGATATAACTAGGTTAGCACAACATAATGAGAAGGTTAAACATCGGTTCACTACATTGGGAGTAAAGTTAGAAAAGGTAGTACATGGGAGTGGTGTTCGGATTTGGGGGAAACTTGTGGGTTCTGTATAAATAAGTTCTAGGGGTATTTTAGAGACTAGATTATTGTGATACGAGGTTTAAAACATTACTCACCTATTTATCTAAGGAGGGAATACACATTAGACAAGTTACATCTATGTTATACGACTCGTTACATAACTAGCGCTTACAACGCTCTAAAACATTAACTAAGGAAAAAGGGCTTAGTTAACACGTAAATAAAGGTATGAATCCTAGGAGTAAGTTGAGCCTAGGATTAATGCATGTGAAGTTCTAAGAGTCAATATAAACTAAGAATGTGACAACATACCTAGGGAATAACCTACGATATAAAGTGTCGTCACATAAAATAATAATCTGACACACGAGTTTTAATTACCTCTAGGTCCGTAGCGAGCTCTGACCGGGACTTCGAGTGTAAGACAACTCGCGCTTTCGAATAAGGTATGGACATGTGTGGTTCGTATGTTGCCGTGTTACACGGCTTGTGTGCTGTGTGCTTTTGTTTGCCAATGACTTCAAGACTAAAGCATGAAAATGGATTGTTTGTTTATCTTGCTTATTCGCTTGCGGTGTGTTTATGTGAAGTATGATAACGGATTGCTCATTTAAATTGCGGTATTGTTGCTTCATACCTGTTATACCTTACTTGCGTGTACACAGTAACTTAGTCACTCCCCGTTTATGTAAACTACGGGACGGAACTTAACGAATAATACAAACGAATAAGGAAACTACTTATATAAAGGAAAACTCCTCTCTAACCATGGAGGACTCTCAAGGACGCCCACTATGGTGTCAAACTATTTACGATAAGTGAATGCCCTATTGAGGACGGTTATCGACACCCACAATGGTGTCAAGATGAACAAAAAGAAAAGACACATAATAAGTAATTATCAACTGGTAGAACATGAGAATAACCCGAGAAGACAACATCTCGGGCCGCGCGGTATTGAATGTATATTCGGGAGTTGGTATCTGCATCAGATCCTTCGACCGACCATTGTGGAGCACATCTTGGGGTCTAAAAGACGAACCCTCTTTCTCGACGAATGACGCGGGATTGGAAGATTGGCAATTTTGGGAAGCATGACCTGGGGTCAGGAGATGACCCCTCTTTCTCGACCTGGCGTCGGGATTGGAGGATCAGCTAATTGAAGAGCATAACCTGGGGTCTAAAGGCGACCCCTCTTTCTCGACGTACGACGCCGGGAATGGAGGTATGAACTAAGGTATGAACAAAGGTATGAACTAAGGAGGAGACGTCCTCCAACGTGCGGTAACAGAAGAATACACCGTTAATCTATGAGAAACAGGGAAAGATGAGCACCCATACTATATGGTCACGGGATCTAAACTATATCCCTAGACCGGGTGCAAGGAAAGAGAATGAAAATACACATTATGAAACCAAGGAAAGAGAATGAGAATACACATTATGGAAACAAGGGAAGAGAATGAAAATACACATTATGAAAACAAGGAAAGAGAACGAAAATACACATTATGGAAACAAGGAAAGAGAATGAGAATACACATTATGGAAACAAGGAAAAGAAATGAAAACACACAACGCTTATATGATCCCGCTGTGAGGATCGTCATCACTTGTATTCTATGACACACTCTATTTGTGATTGTGATGATGTGCTTGTGGCTGTCTCTGTGCTCAGCGTGTTGTGAATTGGTGTGTTGCCATTTCATGTTGTGTGTTACTGCTTATTCATGGCATGTAAATTGGATTTAATAATATTCGACCAAGTAGTCGTGTAGCCCGGTAACATGCGGGCTTCACACGTTCATACTCGGCATAGTTTTGCTGAGTCCTTAATTTTTACAGGTAATCATCTGGATCATGACGGAGTGTAGGTGAAGGACTATCATGGGGGTAGTCCACTCGGGCACGACCTTTAAGTTGTAGTAGCACATGTAATATATGGGTTGATACTAAACCCGAGATGTAATTCTTAGTTTATGATTTGGTAATCTTGTTGTAGAGACTCAGTATTCAGATTTGTACCTTATATTGTAAAAAAAGTTTTGGTTGAGGGATGTTCCAGTCATGCAGACCGTAACTTAGTATTGGTAGTGTGGTCTGTCAACCACGTGGGTGGTTGGCATCTGTAGCACCCGGATGATATCGAGAATCCGCTGCTTAGTTATCATGCAATATGACCGGAGTTGGTTTTGTACTGTTGAATGTTTATTCGGGGGTGTTACAGAAAGTGGTATCAGAGCGTAGTTGCGCTCTGATGACTGGAACTGAGAAGTACCGAGTATAGGAAAACTTGAAATTTGAGAAAAACGGGGTTAAGGGGTAGTAATGTGAGGCACGCCTACTTGAAAACTATGTACCCCTATCGTTTCACCGATGTTTCGGCTTAATATAGGGTACGGGGGCGTACCCCTCTTTTAAGGGGGGTAAGCGCGTTTTGTTTTGGATGTGTGTTTGATTTATTATGATGTATTTCCTACAACCACTCGTGGTTGGTTAGTAGGTTTGTGTGTTTGGATTGTGTATGAGAATGTTATGTACGTGTATGTACACTCTATTATGAATGAATGTTGTGTGCCTTGGTTTGCACCTTAGCATGTTATATACATTGCTAGCAACGTGGTCTACCGTGAGAGCTTGTGTGAAGCCACTAATGTGGCATGGTGCTTGGAAGCATTGAGAATTGTAATTGTGGGACTTAATCCTTTGGTTATCGTAAATGAATGCGGGACTTGATCCCTAGGATTAACAAGAATGGAAAACACAAGTAAGGAAGTAAGACTTCGGGACGAAGTCTCTTTTAAGGGGGGTAAGTTGAAACACCCCTAAACGAATTAAACGCATAAAATCATAAACGCGTACGAACAATTAAATTCGGTACATACATGTAACGTTATATACTAATACGGTCACGTATTTATATATGTACGTTTATGAAAATGCATGTACGAAACGTTACGACGTTACAACGTCGTATATGATAAATAATAATGTCGCATAGTCACGTATAACTAAAACGCGACAAAAGGAAAAGGGGGCGTATATAAATATACATGTACCTATAAATGACTAGCGCCGTATAAAATTAATAACATGACATATTATATAGTCGCTTATATATATGTAAATAAACGTGTATATAACTTATACAAAAAAAAGAAAAAGAAAAAGGAGCAAAGATGCTCCTGCTGAGGTTTGAACCCCGGACCTCTCGTACTTATCCCGGATACTTTAACCGGTTAAGCTATGCTCAAATTCAGTAATATATGCTCACTAATTGAAACTAGTAACATTCCTACTGAGTAATTACAGATAAAAAGAGAAGCAAGCATTCTCTCTGTAACTCTCGAACTTTTCTCAGCTAAATCAACATCTTGCTCTGTAGCGATGGTGAACATAATCTCCATCACCCGATGCCTAGTCAGACGCATGCAGTTCCCCTTAATGGCCTCAGATTTTGAATCTCCTGATTCCCATGCTTCACTAACTCCCATGTAAACTCCACCAGTGTTCTCCTCCTTTCTCGTATCAGTTCCTGATCATGACAGCAGGCATGAAATTATTCCCACACCATCCTTTTGTAACTTGAGCCATCCTCTTGCACACAGATTAAATTGTTATTCCCTCCTTTGTTTCCTGTAGCACCGTTTGAATCAACAAAAAGGTGAGAGAACAACAGACCACCACCTTCTCTCTGGTCTATTCGAAACCTGAAGCCCACCCACGGCACAACGACAAGTTCTTTGCCTTAAAAATCTGTATTGTCAACTCCAATATACCCCAGGTGTAAAGTGTTATCAAAACCAAGACAGAAGTTATAAACCAGACCTGGCAGTGCTGGGGTCGATTTCAGTTCAACAAAAAAAAAAACCCTGATCAGAAATCACCAAGTGCAAACCAGTCAAGTCCATTCCCTTTTTCTGATTCCCTGGTCTCAAAAACAGTCAGCGAGACTCTTCCCTGGGAGACCACAAGCATAATCTGCATCATTTTGATTTCAGTAAAAGCAGTTCAAAAGACAGAACTCGTGCCTCAGAATCTGTCGTTCCAAGCATCCGTATATCTTTTTTTTTCTTGTAACTGGTGAGCACTAACTCCTGAACTAGCCCTTATATCCAGCCACGTTAAATCCTTCTTTCATGCCCATACTCTCTTGAAACTTGGAGATCCCAAACATAATCTGAGTTGTTTCTGATTTTCGGGTAAAAATAACCAAGGAGACTAGGCTGGTGCATCAGAATTAGTATTTCAAACTCCCACAAATTCTTTACGGATACTTCCACCCACTAGCAATTGATTAGCCTTGTGCATTTCAGACTCCGCTTAACTGCTGTCCTCTGATTAATTTCCTTGCTCAGTTATTCTCCTCTCCACTTGCATGCTAGCTCCAACAGCAACTCAGAGAACTCCTGTTGCTTTGCTCCTGCGTGAAGGTAAGCCAAGCCTTCATGGTTGTGCTTCTGTTTCCCTGTCCTCTACTGTCCTCCTTTTATGCCTGAACGAAAACTCCACTCTTGCAGTATAGCAAGTCTCCTTGCCACTGCTGCATCTCCATCAAAAACAAAACCGATAAGAACCAGCACTCTGGGTTGGGAATCAGTTTCAGGTAAACCAGAACATACCCTCTTGTATTACTTTTCTGTTCTTCTGTCGTCCAAGACTGTTGAAGACTACTCAACGATTCTTCTTGTCTTCCTGCCATGCATGCAGCCCTTTAAGACCCCTCGAACTTATCCTGGATTAAAGCTACTCCACTTCTCCGCTGAACTATCACCAGAAGGTAAAACCTCCTACAGAACAAAGCTCAACTACTCCAGCTCATTATTTAATTCTTTTCCTTTCTGGTTTGTCAAGAATGACATTTGAGTAATCATCCCAGTGGAGGTCAAGGGTTCAAGGGCCTAGGAGTGTGCACTGTGCCAAAGAATTACCAGGGGAAACCAACTCTGAAACAAAGAAAAGAAAACACAAGGTATCAAGTTACATGAGTGTGCTGTACAGTTTTTTTTTTAAAACAACTGTTTTCTGTATAACGGAAGTCCTAGAGGAGTTATAAGGATGTTATTGGTTCAATAATAAGCCTAAAGAGTTTCTAACACATCTTAATAAGAGTATAAGTGTTTTGGGTAAATTGGAAGTCAGAATTAGTTAACAACAGAAAAGAAACATCAGAGGGTAAAATAGTTCCTGCTTCAGTTCAGCTTATGTTTCAGTTTTGGTAAAATGAAGTTACAGTAACTGGAGTAATGTCGTTGGGGTTTGTCTTGAGTTTAAAATATAAATTACACACTTAGCTAAGGGGGGGAATCAAAGGTCAGATTCGTGAATGAGTGTAATCAACAGAAGAGAGGACATCAGTCTTGGTATTCCAGTCCATAAGTCTACTGAAACTTAAGTGTTTGTATAACTAAATTGCTAGTGGCATGGGAATGTTGTATTAGTGTGTTAATGAACCCATTTAATACACCTAAGTAAGTCTGTAAGAAGAATTGGGAGTCGAAGTGGTGAACAAAGAAATGTAATAGAACAGGAAGAAAAACAGAAGACATGAATGCATCAGATTTCTAGTTTCGGATTTCCAGTTTCTGCTAAATTCATGTTTCTGTATATCGGTGTTGCAGTGGGCTGTGAATAAACCTAAGATCTACCTAATACACTTAATGAGGTTTACAGACACTTGGAATAAAATTAGAAAACAATCCGACATACTAAAACAGAAGAAGGAGAAATATATATGTAGCAGTCTTGGATTTCAGCGCCTACAGTTCGCTTAAGGTTCTGTTAATTTATTTCCAGTGGTGTTGTGAAGAGTGAAATGGTTAATTGATGAACATAAAATCTTGCTCAGACCCTTACTTAAGTAGTACCTAATCTGATATAGGTTGGGAAGAAACAGTAAGTCAAACTGAGAACAAACAAAAGAAAAAAAAGGACAACAATTCCAGTTTTCTTGTTCCTGTATATGAATCACTTCAGTGGGTGACAGGATTGTCTAGGTAGGTTTGGGCTTAAAAACGTAGCCAAAACACTTGATTAAGTAAGTGAATACCTTGGGATGAGTTGAAAGACAAATTGATAATAAATAAAGAAATAAATACTGAAGAGAGTTTATCAGCTCCATTTCAGCTTACATGTTGTGATCAGTTCCTGTTTCTGGGGCAATTCAGTAGCTAAACCCTGATTGTGTTGGTTCTGTTTCGAGAATTTGAAAGAAACCAGATAATACATTTAGCCAGGTGGGTTGTCCAATAGAGGGAAAACTTCAAAAACAGATAGGGAATATACAGAAGGAACCAAGCAGAAATATTCAGTTTGTAAGCCACAGTGCAACAGATTTCTAGTTGCAGATTTCCAGTTTTTCTTCTAAACTCATATTTCTGTATAAGCAGGTTGCAGAAGGGCTGTATTAACTTATTAATGTACCTGCTACATTGCTATTCACCTAGGTCTACTTGTAAACAAATAGGAAAAACTGGGAAGAGATAGGTTGGATGACAGAAAAGAAACGTACATCAGTTTAAATTTCAGTGTTGCAAGATTTATCCCTGCTGTGTTAAGATCTTCCTAAAGTACTGTCCAGTATGGTTAGGCCAGTTTGGAGTATTAAAAACCACATAAAGCTATCTAACTAAGAAGATAAACAGCTTGGGAACAATGGAAACTGAATGGGAACAGAAAGAAAACTATGAGAGTAGGTGCATCTAGTTATTAGTTTCAGATTTGTGACTAGCTTCTGTTTCTGTACAGGGGATTAAGTGGGTGGTTATTGGAGTAGTTTTGAGGTTAAAATGGAGATAAAACACTTAACTAAGTAATAAGCACTAGGGTTAAGACTGAGAGACAGTTGGGTGAGTAACAGAATGGAATAACAGAAAACATAGCAGGATTTAATGTTTCAGTTGACCAGTGTCTGCTATCTGTAAAATGAACTTCCAGAACTATTATCAATGTTATTTTGGGTTAGTCTTGAGGTTAAGACTTGGTTAACACATAGACCTAAGTGTTTATAGGTTGGGAGAACTGGAAACACACAGGTTAAGGAACAGAAAAGAAAAGAGGAGGAGACATAATAACAGAGCCAGGTGCACTAGTTTAGAGGTGCAGACATTATCGTTGGATTTTTGGTTTGGGTTTAGAAGCCTGATAGGACACATAATAACAGAGCCAGCATCGAAAGGAATTGAGAATTAAAAACGTGAACAAGAGGAGGAGAAAGGTGATGATGACCAGATGAGAGTTTATCAGTTAGCTTCAGTTCTCAGTGTTGTTCCAGGTTCTGTAAAAGACCTTCAGGAGTGTAGTCTCTGTTGCTTGAGTGACTGTGATGTTTAAACTGCACTGGGTTAATTAACCCAGGGTTAGACAATCTAAGGGAAACTGAGATCCCAATTCGTGAGCAAACAGGATAATAGAAGCTCAGTTCTTACATTTGTTCCAGTCTCTGTATGAAAGCTTATCAGTGTGTCTTAGGTTGTTCTTAAGTCGGGAAAAGCCCTGCCAAAACATTTAATTAGGTTACTACATAAGCGGGGTAATGGGAGGTCAACTCATGAACCAGAAAAGAAAGAGGGGGAAGAGAAGATAACAGATTCTGGTTACAGTTTTCAGATTTCTGTCTAAAAACCTATGTTTTCTGTACAGCCATGGGCAGGAGGTTTACAGGAGATGTATCGGGAGGTAAATGAACCCAAACATATCTAATACATTTAAGTAAGTCATAAACATCTCGGGGAAGGATTACAAGTCAGTTTGATCAAATAAGAAGCAAGGTGAAGAAGACAATACTCAAGATATTGTTTCAGTTTTCAGAAATTTGGGCTCTCTGTATAACTGGGTTACAGCAGCATCCTGAGTGTGATGTTGGCTTGACAATGAACCTAAATCATAGCTAATAGATATAACTAGGTTAGCACAACATAATGAGAAGGTTAAACATCGGTTCACTACATTGGGAGTAAAGTTAGAAAAGGTAGTACATGGGAGTGGTGTTCGGATTTGGGGGAAACTTGTGGGTTCTGTATAAATAAGTTCTAGGGGTATTTTAGAGACTAGATTATTGTGATACGAGGTTTAAAACATTACTCACCTATTTATCTAAGGAGGGAATACACATTAGACAAGTTACATCTATGTTATACGAACTCGTTACATAACTAGCGCTTACAACGCTCTAAAACATTAACTAAGGAAAAAGGGCTTAGTTAACACGTAAATAAAGGTATGAATATCCTAGGAGTAAGTTGAGCCTAGGATTAATGCATGTGAAGTTCTAAGAGTCAATATAAACTAAGAATGTGACAACATACCTAGGGAATAACCTACGATATAAAGTGTCGTCACATAAAATAATAATCTGACACACGGTTTTAATTACCTCTAGGTCCGTAGCGAGCTCTGACCGGGACTTCGAGTGTAAGACAACTCGCGCTTTCGAATAAGGTATGGACATGTGTGGTTCGTATGTTGCCGTGTTACACGGCTTGTGTGCTGTGTGCTTTTGTTTGCCAATGACTTCAAGACTAAAGCATGAAAATGGATTGTTTGTTTATCTTGCTTATTCGCTTGCGGTGTGTTTATGTGAAGTATGATAACGGATTGCTCATTTAAATTGCGGTATTGTTGCTTCATACCTGTTATACCTTACTTGCGTGTACACAGTAACTTAGTCACTCCCCGTTTATGTAAACTACGGGACGGAACTTAACGAATAATACAAACGAATAAGGAAACTACTTATATAAAGGAAAACTCCTCTCTAACCATGGAGGACTCTCAAGGACGCCCACTATGGTGTCAAACTATTTACGATAAGTGAATGCCCTATTGAGGACGGTTATCGACACCCACAATGGTGTCAAGATGAACAAAAAGAAAAGACACATAATAAGTAATTATCAACTGGTAGAACATGAGAATAACCCGAGAAGACAACATCTCGGGCCGCGCGGTATGAATGTATATTCGGGAGTTGGTATCTGCATCAGATCCTTCGACCGACCATTGTGGAGCACATCTTGGGGTCTAAAAGACGAACCCTCTTTCTCGACGAATGACGCCGGGATTGGAAGATTGGCAATTTTGGGAAGCATGACCTGGGGTCAGGAGATGACCCCTCTTTCTCGACCTGGCGTCGGGATTGGAGGATCAGCTAATTGAAGAGCATAACCTGGGGTCTAAAGGCGACCCCTCTTTCTCGACGTACGACGCCGGGAATGGAGGTATGAACTAAGGTATGAACAAAGGTATGAACTAAGGAGGAGACGTCCTCCAACGTGCGGTAACAGAAGAATACACCGTTAATCTATGAGAAACAGGGAAAGATGAGCACCCATACTATATGGTCACGGGATCTAAACTATATCCCTAGACCGGTGCAAGGAAAGAGAATGAAAATACACATTATGAAACCAAGGAAAGAGAATGAGAATACACATTATGGAAACAAGGGAAGAGAATGAAAATACACATTATGAAAACAAGGAAAGAGAACGAAAATACACATTATGGAAACAAGGAAAGAGAATGAGAATACACATTATGGAAACAAGGAAAAGAAATGAAAACACACAACGCTTATATGATCCCGCTGTGAGGATCGTCATCACTTGTATTCTATGACACACTCTATTTGTGATTGTGATGATGTGCTTGTGGCTGTCTCTGTGCTCAGCGTGTTGTGAATTGGTGTGTTGCCATTTCATGTTGTGTGTTACTGCTTATTCATGGCATGTAAATTGGATTTAATAATATTCGACCAAGTAGTCGTGTAGCCCGGTAACATGCGGGCTTCACACGTTCATACTCGGCATAGTTTTGCTGAGTCCTTAATTTTTACAGGTAATCATCTGGATCATGACGGAGTGTAGGTGAAGGACTATCATGGGGGTAGTCCACTCGGGCACGACCTTTAAGTTGTAGTAGCACATGTAATATATGGGTTGATACTAAACCCGAGATGTAATTCTTAGTTTATGATTTGGTAATCTTGTTGTAGAGACTCAGTATTCAGATTTGTACCTTATATTGTAAAAAAAGTTTTGGTTGAGGGATGTTCCAGTCATGCAGACCGTAACTTAGTATTGGTAGTGTGGTCTGTCAACCACGTGGGTGGTTGGCATCTGTAGCACCCGGATGATATCGAGAATCCGCTGCTTAGTTATCATGCAATATGACCGGAGTTGGTTTTGTACTGTTGAATGTTTATTCGGGGGTGTTACAGAAAGTGGTATCAGAGCGTAGTTGCGCTCTGATGACTGGAACTGAGAAGTACCGAGTATAGGAAAACTTGAAATTTGAGAAAAAACGGGGTTAAGGGTAGTAATGTGAGGCACGCCTACTTGAAAACTATGTACCCCTATCGTTTCACGATGTTTCGGCTTAATATAGGGTACGGGGGCGTACCCCTCTTTTAAGGGGGGTAAACGCGTTTTGTTTGGATGTGTGTTTGATTTATTATGATGTATTTCCTACAACCACTCGTGGTTGGTTAGTAGGTTTGTGTGTTTGGATTGTGTATGAGAATGTCATGTACGTGTATGTACACCTATTATGAATGAATGTTGTGTGCCTTGGTTTGCACCTTAGCATGTTATATACATTGCTAGCAACGTGGTCTACCGTGAGAGCTTGTGTGAAGCCACTAATGTGGCATGGTGCTTGGAAGCATTGAGAATTGTAATTGTGGGACTTAATCCTTTGGTTATCGTAAATGAATGCGGGACTTGATCCCTAGGATTAACAAGAATGGAAAACACAAGTAAGGAAGTAAGACTTCGGGACGAAGTCTCTTTTAAGGGGGGTAAGTTGAAACACCCCTAAACGAATTAAACGCATAAAATCATAAACGCGTACGAACAATTAAATTCGGTACATACATGTAACGTTATACTAATACGGTCACGTATTTATATGTACGTTTATGAAAATGCATGTACGAAACGTTACAACGTTACAACGTCGTATATGATAAATAATAATGTCGCATAGTTACGTATAACTAAAACGCGACAAAATGAAAAGGGGGCGTATATAAATATACATGTACCTATAAATGACTAGCGCCGTATAAAATTAATAACATGACATATTATATAGTCGCTTATATATATGTAAATAAACGTGTATATAACTTATACAAAAAAAAAGAAAAAGAAAAAGGAGCGAAGATGCTCTGCTGAGGTTTGAACCCCGGACCTCTCTCATACTTATCCCGGATACTTTAACCGGTTAAGCTATGCTCAAATTCAGTAATATATGCTCACTAATTGAAACTAGTAACATTCCTACTGAGTAATTACAGATAAAAAGAGAAGCAAGCATTCTCTCTGTAACTCTCGAACTTTTCTCAGCTAAAAACATCTTGCTCTGTAGCGATGGTGACCATAATCTCCATCACCCGATGCCTAGTCAGACGCATGCAGTTCCCCCTTAATGGCCTCAGATTTTGAATCTCCTGATTCCCATGCTTCACTAACTCCCATGTAAACTCCACCAGTGTTCTCCTCCTTTCTCGTATCAGTTCCTGATCATGACAGCAGGCATGAAATTATTCCCACACCATCCTTTTGTAACTTGAGCCATCCTCTTGCACACAGATATAAATTGTTATTCCCTCCTTTGTTTCCTGTAGCACCGTTTGAATCAACAAAAGGTGAGAGAACAACAGACCACCACCTTCTCTCTGGTCTATTCGAAACCTGAAGCCCACCCACGGCACAACGACAAGTTCTTTGCCTTAAAAATCTGTATTGTCAACTCCAATATACCCCAGGTGTAAAGTGTTATCAAAACCAAGACAGAAGTTATAAACCAGACCTGGCAGTGCTGGGGTCGATTTCAGTTCAACAAAAAAAAAAACCCTGATCAGAAATCACCAAGTGCAAACCAGTCAAGTCCATTCCCTTTTTCTGATTCCCTGGTCTCAAAAACAGTCAGCGAGACTCTTCCCTGGGAGACCACAAGCATAATCTGCATCATTTTGATTTCAGTAAAAGCAGTTCAAAAGACAGAACTCGTGCCTCAGAATCTGTCGTTCCAAGCATCCGTATATCTTTTTTTTTCTTGTAACTGGTGAGCACTAACTCCTGAACTAGCCCTTATATCCAGCCACGTTAAATCCTTCTTTCATGCCCATACTCTCTTGAAACTTGGAGATCCCAAACATAATCTGAGTTGTTTTGATTTTCGGGTAAAAATAACCAAGGAGACTAGGCTGGTGCATCAGAATTAGTATTTCAAACTCCCACAAATTCTTTACGGATACTTCCACCCACTAGCAATTGATTAGCCTTGTGCATTTCAGACTCCGCTTAACTGCTGTCCTCTGATTAATTTCCTTGCTCAGTTATTCTCCTCTCCACTTGCATGCTAGCTCCAACAGCAACTCAGAGAACTCCTGTTGCTTTGCTCCTGCGTGAAGGTAAGCCAAGCCTTCATGGTTGTGCTTCTGTTTCCCTGTCCTCTACTGTCCTCCTTTTATGCCTGAACGAAAACTCCACTCTTGCAGTATAGCAAGTCTCCTTGCCACTGCTGCATCTCCATCAAAAACAAAACCGATAAGAACCAGCACTCTGGGTTGGGAATCAGTTTCAGGTAAACCAGAACATACCCTCTTGTATTACTTTTCTGTTCTTCTGTCGTCCAAGACTGTTGAAGACTACTCAACGATTCTTCTTGTCTTCCTGCCATGCATGCAGCCCTTTAAGACCCCTCGAACTTATCCTGGATTAAAGCTACTCCACTTCTCCGCTGAACTATCACCAGAAGGTAAAACCTCCTACAGAACAAAGCTCAACTACTCCAGCTCATTATTTAATTCTTTTCCTTTCGGTTTGTCAAGAATGACATTTGAGTAATCATCCCAGTGGAGGTCAAGGGTTCAAGGGCCTAGGAGTGTGCACTGTGCCAAAGAATTACCAGGGGAAACCAACTCTGAAAACAAAGAAAAGAAAACACAAGGTATCAAGTTCATGAGTGTGCTGTACAGTTTTTTTTTTAAAAAACTGTTTCTGTATAACGGAAGTCCTAGAGGAGTTATAAGGATGTTATTGGTCAATAATAAGCCTAAAGAGTTTCTAACACATCTTAATAAGAGTATAAGTGTTTTGGGTAAATTGGAAGTCAGAATTAGTTAACAACAGAAAAGAAACATCAGAGGGTAAAATAGTTCCTGCTTCAGTTCAGCTTATGTTTCAGTTTTGGTAAAATGAAGTTACAGTAACTGGAGTAATGTCGTTGGGGTTTGTCTTGAGTTTAAAATATAAATTACACACTTAGCTAAGGGGGGAATCAAAGGTCAGATTCGTGAATGAGTGTAATCAACAGAAGAGAGGACATCAGTCTTGGTATTCCAGTCCATAAGTCTACTGAAACTTAAGTGTTTGTATAACTAAATTGCTAGTGGCATGGGAATGTTGTATTAGTGTGTTAATGAACCCATTTAATACACCTAAGTAAGTCTGTAAGAAGAATTGGGAGTCGAAGTGGTGAACAAAGAAATGTAATAGAACAGGAAGAAAACAGAAGACATGAATGCATCAGATTTCTAGTTTCGGATTTCCAGTTTCTGCTAAATTCATGTTTCTGTATATCGGTGTTGCAGTGGGCTGTGAATAAACCTAAGATCTACCTAATACACTTAATGAGGTTTACAGACACTTGGAATAAAATTAGAAAACAATCCGACATACTAAAACAGAAGAAGGAGAAATATATATGTAGCAGTCTTGGATTTCAGCGCCTACAGTTCGCTTAAGGTTCTGTTAATTTATTTCCAGTGGTGTTGTGAAGAGTGAAATGGTTAATTGATGAACATAAAATCTTGCTCAGACCCTTACTTAAGTAGTACCTAATCTGATATAGGTTGGGAAGAAACAGTAAGTCAAACTGAGAACAAACAAAAGAAAAGAAAAGAGGACAACAATTCCAGTTTTCTTGTTCCTGTATATGAATCACTTCAGTGGGTGACAGGATTGTCTAGGTAGGTTTGGGCTTAAAAAACGTAGCCAAAACACTTGATTAAGTAAGTGAATACCTTGGGATGAGTTGAAAGACAAATTGATAATAAATAAAGAAATAAATACTGAAGAGAGTTTATCAGCTCCATTTCAGCTTACATGTTGTGATCAGTTCCTGTTTCTGGGGCAATTCAGTAGCTAAACCCTGATTGTGTTGGTTCTGTTTCGAGAATTTGAAAGAAACCAGATAATACATTTAGCCAGGTGGGTTGTCCAATAGAGGGAAAACTTCAAAAACAGATAGGGAATATACAGAAGGAACCAAGCAGAAATATTCAGTTTGAAGCCACAGTGCAACAGATTTCTAGTTGCAGATTTCCAGTTTTTCTTCTAAACTCATATTTCTGTATAAGCAGGTTGCAGAAGGGCTGTATTAACTTATTAATGTACCTGCTACATTGCTATTCACCTAGGTCTACTTGTAAACAAATAGGAAAAACTGGGAAGAGATAGGTTGGATGACAGAAAAGAAACGTACATCAGTTTAAATTTCAGTGTTGCAAGATTTATCCCTGCTGTGTTAAGATCTTCCTAAAGTACTGTCCAGTATGGTTAGGCCAGTTGGAGTATTAAAAACCACATAAAGCTATCTAACTAAGAAGATAAACAGCTTGGGAACAATGGAAACTGAATGGGAACAGAAAGAAAACTATGAGAGTAGGTGCATCTAGTTATTAGTTTCAGATTTGTGACTAGCTTCTGTTTCTGTACAGGGGATTAAGTGGGTGGTTATTGGAGTAGTTTTGAGGTTAAAATGGAGATAAAACACTTAACTAAGTAATAAGCACTAGGGTTAAGACTGAGAGACAGTTGGGTGAGTAACAGAATGGAATAACAGAAAACATAGCAGGATTTAATGTTTCAGTTGACCAGTGTCTGCTATCTGTAAAATGAACTTCCAGAACTATTATCAATGTTATTTTGGGTTAGTCTTGAGGTTAAGACTTGGTTAACACATAGACCTAAGTGTTTATAGGTTGGGAGAACTGGAAACACACAGGTTAAGGAACAGAAAAGAAAAGAGGAGGAGACATAATAACAGAGCCAGGTGCACTAGTTTAGAGGTGCAGACATTATCGTTGGATTTTTGGTTTGGGTTTAGAAGCCTGATAGGACACATAATAACAGAGCCAGCATCGAAAGGAATTGAGAATTAAAAACGTGAACAAGAGGAGGAGAAAGGTGATGATGACCAGATGAGAGTTTATCAGTTAGCTTCAGTTCTCAGTGTTGTTCCAGGTTCTGTAAAAGACCTTCAGGAGTGTAGTCTCTGTTGCTTGAGTGACTGTGATGTTTAAACTGCACTGGGTTAATTAACCCAGGGTTAGACAATCTAAGGGAAACTGAGATCCCAATTCGTGAGCAAACAGGATAATAGAAGCTCAGTTCTTACATTTGTTCCAGTCTCTGTATGAAAGCTTATCAGTGTGTCTTAGGTTGTTCTTAAGTCGGGAAAAGCCCTGCCAAAACATTTAATTAGGTTACTACATAAGCGGGGTAATGGGAGGTCAACTCATGAACCAGAAAAGAAAGAGGGGGAAGAGAAGATAACAGATTCTGGTTACAGTTTTCAGATTTCTGTCTAAAAACCTATGTTTTCTGTACAGCCATGGGCAGGAGGTTTACAGGAGATGTATCGGGAGGTAAATGAACCCAAACATATCTAATACATTTAAGTAAGTCATAAACATCTCGGGGAAGGATTACAAGTCAGTTTGATCAAATAAGAAGCAAGGTGAAGAAGACAATACTCAAGATATTGTTTCAGTTTTCAGAAATTTGGGCTCTCTGTATAACTGGGTTACAGCAGCATCCTGAGTGTGATGTTGGCTTGACAATGAACCTAAATCATAGCTAATAGATATAACTAGGTTAGCACAACATAATGAGAAGGTTAAACATCGGTTCACTACATTGGGAGTAAAGTTAGAAAAGGTAGTACATGGGAGTGGTGTTCGGATTTGGGGGAAACTTGTGGGTTCTATAAATAAGTTCTAGGGGTATTTTAGAGACTAGTTATTGTGATACGAGGTTTAAAACATTACTCACCTATTTATCTAAGGAGGGAATACACATTAGACAAGTTACATCTATGTTATACGAACTCGTTACATAACTAGCGCTTACAACGCTCTAAAACATTAACTAAGGAAAAAGGGCTTAGTTAACACGTAAATAAAGGTATGATATCCTAGGAGTAAGTTGAGCCTAGGATTAATGCATGTGAAGTTCTAAGAGTCAATATAAACTAAGAATGTGACAACATACCTAGGGAATAACCTACGATATAAAGTGTCGTCACATAAATATAATCTGACACACGGTTTTAATTACCTCTAGGTCCGTAGCGAGCTCTGACCGGGACTTCGAGTGTAAGACAACTCGCGCTTTCGAATAAGGTATGGACATGTGTGGTTCGTATGTTGCCGTGTTACACGGCTTGTGTGCTGTGTGCTTTTGTTTGCCAATGACTTCAAGACTAAAGCATGAAAATGGATTGTTTGTTTATCTTGCTTATTCGCTTGCGGTGTGTTTATGTGAAGTATGATAACGGATTGCTCATTTAAATTGCGGTATTGTTGCTTCATACCTGTTATACCTTACTTGCGTGTACACAGTAACTTAGTCACTCCCCGTTTATGTAAACTACGGGACGGAACTTAACGAATAATACAAACGAATAAGGAAACTACTTATATAAAGGAAAACTCCTCTCTAACCATGGAGGACTCTCAAGGACGCCCACTATGGTGTCAAACTATTTACGATAAGTGAATGCCCTATTGAGGACGGTTATCGACACCCACAATGGTGTCAAGATGAACAAAAAGAAAAGACACATAATAAGTAATTATCAACTGGTAGAACATGAGAATAACCCGAGAAGACAACATCTCGGGCCGCGCGGTATTGAATGTATATTCGGGAGTTGGTATCTGCATCAGATCCTTCGACCGACCATTGTGGAGCACATCTTGGGGTCTAAAAGACGAACCCTCTTTCTCGACGAATGACGCCGGGATTGGAAGATTGGCAATTTTGGGAAGCATGACCTGGGGTCAGGAGATGACCCCTCTTTCTCGACCTGGCGTCGGGATTGGAGGATCAGCTAATTGAAGAGCATAACCTGGGGTCTAAAGGCGACCCCTCTTTCTCGACGTACGACGCCGGGAATGGAGGTATGAACTAAGGTATGAACAAAGGTATGAACTAAGGAGGAGACGTCCTCCAACGTGCGGTAACAGAAGAATACACCGTTAATCTATGAGAAACAGGGAAAGATGAGCACCCATACTATATGGTCACGGGATCTAAACTATATCCCTAGACCGGGTGCAAGGAAAGAGAATGAAAATACACATTATGAAACCAAGGAAAGAGAATGAGAATACACATTATGGAAACAAGGGAAGAGAATGAAATACACATTATGAAAACAAGGAAAGAGAACGAAAATACACATTATGGAAACAAGGAAAGAGAATGAGAATACACATTATGGAAACAAGGAAAAGAAATGAAAACACACAACGCTTATATGATCCCGCTGTGAGGATCGTCATCACTTGTATTCTATGACACACTCTATTTGTGATTGTGATGATGTGCTTGTGGCTGTCTCTGTGCTCAGCGTGTTGTGAATTGGTGTGTTGCCATTTCATGTTGTGTGTTACTGCTTATTCATGGCATGTAAATTGGATTTAATAATATTCGACCAAGTAGTCGTGTAGCCCGGTAACATGCGGGCTTCACACGTTCATACTCGGCATAGTTTTGCTGAGTCCTTAATTTTTACAGGTAATCATCTGGATCATGACGGAGTGTAGGTGAAGGACTATCATGGGGGTAGTCCACTCGGGCACGACCTTTAAGTTGTAGTAGCACATGTAATATATGGGTTGATACTAAACCCGAGATGTAATTCTTAGTTTATGATTTGGTAATCTTGTTGTAGAGACTCAGTATTCAGATTTGTACCTTATATTGTAAAAAAAGTTTTGGTTGAGGGATGTTCCAGTCATGCAGACCGTAACTTAGTATTGGTAGTGTGGTGTCAACCACGTGGGTGGTGGCATCTGTAGCACCCGGATGATATCGAGAATCCGCTGCTTAGTTATCATGCAATATGACCGGAGTTGGTTTTGTACTGTTGAATGTTTATTCGGGGGTGTGGCCCGGTAGCTGATGGGCTGCATGTTTTCCATACCAGCATTGTTTGCTGAGCCCCTTTGGGGGCACCCCCATTTTTCAGGTACCTGAAGTTGCAGATATCACCAACAACCGAGTGTAGGTGGGGTTAGATCAAACGATGGGAGTTATTCACTCTAGACTATTTGCTTTACTTAATATTGTAGCTTTGAGTTTGGATTCCTAGTATCTCGGATTGTATCGTATTGGACCGTTACTTTTGTGATTTGTATTGGAGTTGGCCTTTTAGTCACAAGGGTGGCTAACGGCATTGTAATACGCCCAGTTATTGTGATTTATTCCGCTGGAGTTAATTATTTGGGAAGCGATCGTCATTCAGGTTATTAGATTTCGGGTTGGGGTGTTACAAAAAGTGGTATCAGAGCGTAGTTACGCTCTGGATACAAGAATACACGAGATTGGATTTCTTAAAGCTTTAGGTTAGGGTTGAGTGATAGTATAGAAAGGAGTTTAAGTTAGTTTTACGTAGACTGCTATCCAGACCAAGATTGTGATCACAAGTATCTAATATACATCAACATCCTGCAGATGTTAGGAAGAGGAGGACGCCGTAGACAGACAGCAGAGAGTCGCGTCAGGCTGGCTGATATTGTCACATTGATAGCTCAAGCATTTGCTCAAGCGGAGTTGCGCAACATTATCAGCGCAGCAACCTCCAACCACCACCACCTGAGAGAGGGATTGGGTGAAGAGTTTGGCGGATCTTAGGCCAACTGTATTCAAGGAAAGATGGCCGTACACTTGGAGACTTATATCATGGAGATGGAAACAGCATTAGACTCGCGTCCCAACTAGGGAAAAAGTTGAGGCTCGCTGCCTTTACTTGAAATATCCGCAAGGGATTGGTGGATATGGTGAAGGCCGACCACCTGGACGATCCAGCTTTCACTTGGGGAGCATACACCGCACTACTTAGGGGCAAGTACTACCCGGCCCACACCAGGATGGTGAAAACTAGGGAGTTTGACGCACTGGAACAGACTGGTAAGATGACCGTGGATGAATACTATGCAAAGTTTACTTCACTACTCCGACTACTACCCGGATTAGGATACTCGGACCAGATTTTGGTCGACCGGTTCTATGGGGGACTGAGTCCTCGTCTCCAGTTTGGGATGGGGCCAGTCATTCCCACAGCTTACAGGTAAAACAGGAGAAATATAAACCAGTTGGAATTTTATTACCTATTATACCCCGTCATGGGAGATTTGGAAACTAATACCTTGAGACTTCAGGAATGTTACCATGCTGCCTCCGTTGTGGAGATCACATGCAAAAGAGGGGATGCTTTGAGCTCCCAAAAGAGAAAGGACGGGCCTGACAGCGATGATGCCAAGCAGGGAAACTCCAACAGAAGGAACAAACCCTTTCAGAAAGGCTAGGGGTCCTATCAAGGGAAGGGGAACCAGACTACTGGGAACCCCCAGTCAGGAACCTACGGAGCAGCAAACACGCAGAAAACCTACCCATTTAAGGGTAGGCACTCTAACCAAGCAGTTAAATTTGAAACTTATGTGATTACTTCAGTACCATTGGAATATATAATTGACCTCGATTGTAATAGGTTCTGGACATGGCTCAAACACGGGCCAGAGGTTTGTCCGCCACTTCAACTGTAGACAATGTAGAAAGGATCACCCCGGCGTGGACTGCCAAGGGGAGAAAGTCCAGTGCCGCCACTGTCAGATATGGGGACACCGAGCCTTCGAGTGCATTAAGAACCCAGAGAGCAGGAACTACCGCCCGGGAGTAAAGGCAAACACCGGCCATAAGAATGGAGCCAGTGATACTCGCCCTCCACCAACAAACCAAACTCAGGGAAATAAGGGCAAAGGCCCAGCATCGGGACCCACCCTGCATGTCATGGACCTCTCAGATGAAGCTGGTACTTCTACCAACCCAAGTATTTCTAAACCCATACGAACATGTCATTGAGTAGTGAATGTTGTGAATGAGTGCTTGCATCCCTTAAGTGCCTAATTGAGTAGGAAAGAACTAATAAGACTCACTAGTAGAATCTTAAACCACGTAGGAAGCTATAGGATATGCTTTCCTATCCCCTCACCGCCCTCTCTGGAAGAAAACATTATCAAAGCACAAGAACCAGCGAACGAACAATGTAAGGTTATCCAACCAGGATTAATACAACTCAAAGGATACCTAACACCGGAAACACAAATTGCAATCATCAGAAGATGTCAAGAACTGGGAGCAGGACCAGGAGGTTTCTACACTCCCGAATTTCCAGGAGGAGCAAAAATGAAGCTGAAAATGATGTGCTTAGGAAAGGATTGGAATCCTTACTCAAAGACTTACCAGGATACAAGAAATGGAGATGGAGCGCAAGTACCAAAAATCCCAGAAGAATTTTTACAAATTGTGGAACAAGCAGTTAACACAGCTCAACAGCTAGAAGAAGATCCAGTTCCCAATCTAAGGGCTGATCTATGTATCATCAACTTCTATGAAGAAGGAGGCCGCTTAGGACTACACCAGAACAAGGATGAAACACAAGGATCCCTCGATCAGGGGATACCAGTATTGTCTTTGTCAATTGGAGATGACGCAGAGTTCCTATATGGCGAGCAGAAGCGTGTGGACCTTGCGAAGAAAATCATATTGAAGTAAGGAGATGTTTTAATAATGGGTGGAAAGTCAAGATTGCTATACCATGGAATTAAAAGGATTAAAATGAACTCAGCACCTTCGACAGTGATAAACGCCACCCACATGAAACCAGGAAGATTAAGTTTGACTTTTAGAAAATACTAGTATTGTAATTGTCTTTAGACAACTGAAAGAAGATCATCTCATCAATGAAGCATTATTGTTATGAAAAGTGAATGTTTTTCGACATCCATCGTATGTCAAAGTACTTACCCAGATTCTGTTGTTAGTTAGTTGTGCTAAGGAGACGGAAGGTGCCTTAAGTATACTTACTGAGGAGGAGGCCAGCAAGGGCGGCACGATCCTCACTGGTACCTTTCCTGTCAACGGAGTGCTGCATCTGTACTGTTCGACTCCGGTGCCTCACATACTTTCATTTCGCCTTCGCTTGCGGGAAGTTGGGGCAAACGCTGTAGAGTTACCTGATTTTAAGGTGGCACTCCCGTCTAAGGAGAAGGTCAGTTGCACTCGTCTTTATAGAGGAGCCACTATCCTTATTAAGGAGGAGGAATTTCCCATTGACCTAATTGAGTTCAGAGGTCTAGGATTCGACGTATAGCCGGGATGGATTGGTTGGGGCGGCACAGAGGCCGCATCCTTTGTGCAGAGCGCAGACTGTTACTTAAGAGCCCATCAGGAGTGACAGTGTCTTACCGCCAGAGCCCTAGAGCACCATCAATAAAAGTGATATCTGCTATGTCCATGTACAAAGAAGTCAGGAAGCAGAAGGAAGTATATTTATGCTATGTTCAGGATGTAGAGCATGACCTAGATTTTGATCCAGATATGCCAATAGTGTCAGAATTTCCGGATATTTTTCCAAAGGAACTTCCAGGCTTACCGCCATCCAGAGAGGTAGATTCTCCATGAATTACTACCAGGTACCGGTCCCATAGCTAAGGCACCGTACCGTATGGCACCAGCAGAGATGGCTGAGTTGAAGGAACAGTTGAAGGATTTATTAGACAAGGGATACATACGACCTAGCGTATCGCCTTGGGGAGCACCAGTTCTTTTTGTGAAGAAGAAGGATGGAAGCCTTCGGTTATGTATCGATTACAGAGAGCTTAATGCAGTGTCAGTGAAGAACAAATATCCACTACCACGAATTGACGATTTGTTTGATCAGTTAAGAGGAGCAAAGGTGTTTTCAAAGATCGATTTGAGATCAGGATACCATCAGATACCTATCAGGGAGCAAGACAGAGAAAAGACAGCATTCAGAACACGATATGGCCACTATGAGTTTACAGTTATGCCTTTTGGCTTGTCAAACGCACCGGCAGTCTTCATGGACTTAATGAACAGATTATTCAGAGAGCAGCTGGACAAGACCGTAGTGTATTCATCGATGATATCCTAATTTATTCAAAGTCTAAGGAAGAGCATGAGAGTCACCTCCGACGTGTACTCGAGATCTTAAGGGAGAACCAGCTTTATGCTAAGTTCTCCAAGTGTGAGTTTTGGCTAGATCGAGTTTCCTTTCTAGGACATGTTATCTCAGACGCTGGGATCGCAGTGGATCCAGCAAAAATAGAAGCAGTTCGCACCTGGCCCAGACCAAAGACAGTGACTGATATCAGGAGTTTCCTTGGGTTAGCAGGTTACTACAGAAGGTTCGTCAGAGACTTCTCCAAAATAGCAAAACCTATGACAAGTTTAATGAAGAAGGACGCGCCATTCACATGGACTACAGAATGTGAAACCTCATTCCAGTATTTGAAGGATGCTTTGACATCAGCACCAGTTTTGACTATACCTGAAGGCACAGAGGTTATGAAGTTTACTGTGATGCATCAGGCAGGGGATTAGGGTGTGTACTCATGCAGAATGGGAAGGTAGTCGCCTACGCTTCCCGACAGCTGAAGAAACATGAGGAGAACTATCCCACACATGACTTGGAACTTGGAGCAATTGTATTTGCATTGAAGATCTGGCGCCACTACCTGTATGGTGTCCAGATGACCGTATACTCGGATCACAAAAGTTTGAAATATGTATTCACCCAGAAGGAGTTAAACATGAGACAACGAAGATGGGTTGAATTTCTCAAGGATTACGACATCGATTTGCAGTACAAAGAAGGAAAAGCTAATGTGTAGCAGACGCATTGAGTCGACGAGCACATTCCTTAAATGCCATTGTGGCTAGCTCGAGTCTTATAGACGACATACGTAGCGCACAGCAGAATGATCAGCGAATGATGGAGATCAGTCAGAAGTTGTCTGACGGTACATTTGAAGGAGGGAAGTATGAGTTTCAGCTACACGATGATGGCTGATCAGATTAAAGGGCAGATGTGTATTCCCAGAGACAGCACAGATATAAAGATATTCTTCGAGAGTCCCACACTTCTTCCACATCTGTCCATCCAGGAGCTTCTAAGATGTACAAAGATCTAAAGAGGTATTTCTGGTGGAGTGGTATGAAGGGCGACGTGACAGAATATGTGATTCGATGTCTCACTTGTCAGAAAGTGAAATTCGAACATAGACGACCAGGAGGCATGGTACAGTCTATGCCAGTTCCTGAATGGAAGTTTTATGATATCTCTATGGACTTCGTGGTGGGACTACCACCTACGAGAGGAGGACTAAATATGATTTGGGTTGTTGTTGATCGACTGACCAAAGTGGCGAGATTTATACCGATGAAAGACACTTGGAAGGTACCAAAGTTGGCAGAACTATTGAGAAAGAGATTATCAGACATCATGGAGTACCAAAGACTATTGTTTCAGATCGAGATACCAGATTTCTTTCACGATATTGGCGAGCTACTCGCGAAGCACTTGGAACTGAATTGAAGCTTAGCACAGTTTCATCCTCAGACAGATGGTCAATCAGAGAGGACTATTCAGACCTTAGAGGACATGCTACGAGCATGTGCCTTGGATTTCCAGGGTAGCTGGATAGATAGGTTACACCTAATCGAGTTTGCATATAACAACAGTTATCACGCCTCTATACAGATGTCACCTTTCCAAGCATTATATGGCAGACCATGCCGCACACCATTGTGCTGGGACGAGTCTAGTGAGACCGTCATCATTGGGCCTGAGTACTTAGAGCAAGTTCAGGCAGAAGTACAACAAATCAGAAATAATATGAAAGCAGCACAAGACAGACAGAAATCGTATGCTGATGAGAGACGACGAGACCTTGAGTTCGCAGTTGGCGACCAGTATTTCTACGAGTATCACCGATGAAGGGTGTATTCAGATTTGGACAGAAGGACAAGCTAAGCCCGAAGTTTGTAGGACCCTACGCTATCACAGAGCGGGTGGGCCTTGTGGCATATCGACTTGATTTGCCAGCAGAGTTGGGCAAAGTACACAACGTTTTTCACGTGTCTCAGCTTAAGAAATACATGCCTCATCCTTCTCATGTTCTACAACCAGAGACACTATCATTAGAACCAACAATGCGGTACGTGGAAACACCGCAACGAATCTTAGATAGAAAGACACGAGATACTCGAAACAAGACTGTGAGCCTCGTAAAGGTTCTTTGGTCGAACCATGATGTTGAAGAGGCCACATGGGAATTAGAAGCGGATATGCGAGCAAAGTTTCCCTCATTATTTACCGACTAGACACTTAGTCTAGGGTACGTGGGCGTACCCCTTTTTTAGGGGGGTAGAGCCTTTTTCGTTTGTGAGTTTAGTGTGCATTTTGTTGCACTTTGTGCATTTCTGTGACACTTTGTCTGTATGTGTTCTTGTGTAACACTGTATTTGAATGTACTTGTACTTTACTTGCTGATGTGTACTTCGTTACACTACAATGGAAAGATTATGTGCACTACGCTGCACTATTTGAAGTGAAATGTGATTGTGTACTACATTGCACTACATTGTAGGTATATGATATGACCTTCCAAAGTATTCATGTTGTGTTTGATGTACACTATGAACTTAGGAATATAGAGACTTGGGACTTGATCCCTAAAAACTAAATGGAGTTGTGGATACTTAACGGAACTTGTTTCCCCCACAACCTTATAAATTTAGATATGAGACTTCGGGGCGAAGTCCTTTTTAAGGGGGGTAGATTGAAATACCCCAAATCTAATTAACATTATAAAACCATTATTAATGGAAAATAATCCAAATATAAACCATTTCACGTACGCAAGCAGATACATGCATGAAAACGTTACGTAAAAATAGTCGTTTCACCATAAACGCTAAAACGCCTTAGAAACATGCGATTAAGCATGACCTTGTATGACCTTCTAAAACTCAAACCAAATGGTCATACCCTCATTATATGACTATACAAACATATTCCCTAGGCTATATAGTCAAAAACGCAAAACGCTCGGGAGTGCTCACGCACGCTCCTTAAAGCACGAAAAGCCCGGAGAGGTGCCGAGGCGGCACGAACTCCTATAAAATTCATTCTTAGAGTTCCTAACATCATTAATAATCATTCTAAAGAGAACCCACGAGCTAGTTTCTCAAAATTCAACAAAGTGCTCGGGGAATTCTTAACGCTCCTTTTTGCCGGGAGTGTCCCGATAGCCCGGGAATTATGTCATGAGTTGATAACCCCATATAACTCAATGTAACACCTTAATATATCATTATTTACTATAATAAATGTTTATAAACACTTGGAACTCATAAAGACAACTTATTTCCCAAAATATCCTTAGAGCACAAAAACGCACCTTCGGGTGTCACTAAAACGCGTTTTACGCAATTACCTTGTAGTTTTTGACATGCCACGAATTATGAATCTTAAATGGGGATGAATTGACCCTCTAAATCAACTAAAGTCAGTATCAAACAAGGTGCTCTATAGGGGCCGATTTTCTACCTAAAAACTAGTATAAAATTTACATTTAAAGCTTATAAAAGACATAGACATGGTGACTCACCTTCCCATGTGCTATAATACTTAATGACAGAAGAATATAAGCCTCATTTGACCTCCATGCTGTCGAAATCCTGCCAGAAAACAAGGCCATGTTAGCTTGACAAAAGCAAAAATAATTAAAGCAAAAAGTAGATCTAGATTCTCCTTTTTGATTTGTTAAATGTAAGTGACCATCCCATGCTTGTCCATGCTCTTAGCTGCCGATTGAGAGGCTCCAATTAGCCTAGAAATGGCCACCTACAAGGGAAGAAGAAGACAAGTTGCAAACATTGAAAAATCAAAGGAATAAACCTTACCTAACTTACTTGTCATTAGCTTCCATAAATTCCACCTTGCCTTGTCTTGTATCATGGCCGAAAAAAGCAAGAACATGGTCATTTATTGAGCCAATAATCTATGGAATAAACTAATGGAAAGACTAGTCAAATTAACATTAAATTAACAAATCAAATTTTTCTATTCTTGCCAAGTTATACGGTTGCAACCTCACTTCTTTCACTCCTTGCAACCGGATGGTAAGTCCTTTCTTCTTCCTTCATCTTCTTCCTTTGAAGCTCTTAAGTCCATTAATGGAGTTTTAACTTCTATCTTCATCTAAGGTAATTTCCTAGCATTTCTTGCAAGCCTTGAAGCAAAACTCTTCCTAGCATAACTACAAGGGTTCGGCATCAATTAATACTCCAAGGAGGTTGTCTAAATCAACATTAATCCAAGGAGCATCTCAAGGTTACCTTAAGGTATTTTTCATGCTTGAAAATCCTTAAAGCACATTTTTATGTAACCGAATTCTACTTCTTCTAAGGCTCTTTTCTTCTTCATTTTCATGAAGGAAAGTTTGTTCTTCATCCATCTTAAGTGTGCCGAAATCCTAAGGAGAAAAGCTTAAGGTAAATCCTTGAAAAACTACTTACAAATCTACTTAAGATCTTTGTTAAAGATCTAACTCCTAAACTCCTTCACCTCTTGCATAAGAACGAAGTGGAGCATCAATTTCCTTTGGAGAAAGCTTGGAATTCAAGAAGAGTTCAAGCACTTAACCACTTTATTAAGAAGTAAGTTTACTAAGCAATCTTTATGTTTTAAGCTTGGTTAAGCTTCTAAAATTATACAAAAATTATGTACACCTTCTAGGGTCTAAAATCGAAACCACATGGTAAATATACCAAAATATAATCTATAACATATATAGAAAATATTACCTTAAGACACATTTTGTGTCACAAAATTATCTATGTTACATACAAATTCAAGCCGAATTGTCAAGGGAAAATATGCTCTATTTTGAGCTAAAAATCAATCTAAGACATTACAATAATTTTTACATGAGTTATATGACTCATATGAATTTATGTATAATTATTTGACATATAAATCTACTTTATATACTATAAGGTATCTTAAAATTATGGCCGAATTTGGTGAAGAATAGGTTTTAATGAGCTATTATGTATATAAACTTATATTATAAAGTTTGGAGAGTTAAAAATATTTTATTAGTGCTTAAATGGCTAATTAATTAATTATGTGGCTTAAATGAAATTTTACAAAGTTTGGTGTATATACCATAAAGGCCAAGAGTAAAAGGCTTCCTTGGGATAATTATGATATAATATAAGGTTAGGAATTAAGTTTATGAATTTTAGATAATTTAAACAAGTGTTAAAATAACAATTTATAAAGTTTTGGGCTATTTTGTAATTTATAAAACTTATTATGAAAAGTTAGAGTTTACTAAGGGGCGAAACCAAAATTAGGAGAATTATAAAGTACACTTCCGAAATTGGTGGAATTAAATATTTAAACTATAGTTTATAAGTTATTAAGTAACTATTATAAAGTTTTGGGGTGAAAATGTAAATAAAGGAAAGTTATGTGTCAAAGCCGAATTGTTTGGGGTTAGATTTGTAATTTAAGAAATTATATATATACATTCGGCAATTAAGGAGAATTAAAATTAAAACTATATAATATAATGAGATTAGAGTTTAAATGTAAAGTTTATGAATTATTATGATTGCTTTGTAAATAACCGAAATATAAGGGTAAGAATTTAGATTTAAATAAATATAGGTCCTATGTGGATATTTGGAGGAATTAGAAAGAAGAATTTTGATTTAAGGAATTATGGAATTAAGACTATGGCTTATATAGTTATAAGGAATTTAAAGGTAACCAATAAATATTATTTATGGTTAAAAGGGGAATAATCAAACTATAAGAATATTATGTCCATGTATGGCATATAAATATAGTTGAGAGATTATAAAGTTGTTATGTCACCTAGACAATTAAAAACAAGTAACATAAATAGTACATGAATAAATAAATACATATATGTACATTAAAGGATTTATAAATAAATCAAGAAGGAATAACAAAATAAGTTATACAATAAATCATAAGGTAATTAAAAGAGGTTACCACACAATATAAGTTATTCATTAAGACTATATAAATTAGAATATATATATATATAAGCACCTTAATTATCAATGAGGTTAAGAGGTTAAAGAAACTATCTAAGTATGAGGAAATAAACCTCACATGAAATAACAAATATGAAATAGTTGAATGATCCAATAAAATTATTATACAAGGGTAACATATTAACCCTCTCAGTTAATCCTACTATAGGACAATACTTGACCAGACGTTGACCAGGATATATTCAACTGCAATCTACGGTGAACGGTATGGGATTCTTGCAACCTGTTTGCTACCGGATTACACCGGCTTGTGTGCTATCTGTTGTTTGAAATCACGACCAAGATAATTAATGTAAAATGTTGTATTACTCTTGTGCACTGTTGTGTTATTTTAAATGAGTGAATGATACTAACTACAACGTGTATGTCCCACGCATACAACACTACATTACTAGTGGATTAAATACCTGCGTTTTATTATACCGAGAACTTGCACTCAAGCTTCTCACTAACTTCACTTTATAACAGACGTCATTAACGTGATAACTGACAATACACATTGTGTTCTTGATTAACGTCCTTATGTGACACCTAACAATTCTATACTACGAGAACGAGGAGCCCAGTTGGATCTGGCCATGCATGCTACGGGAGTTGTACCTGTCTCAGGTCGTCTCCTATTCAATTTACGTCGCGACGGGAGTTTTGGGTGCACTATGTCACTCACCGGCTGCGTACCGGAACAATTCAAGTGGGGAGGAAGACTTTATTCCTCTCAAGGGTTCGATTCCCACCTCTTTTAAGTACAGGAGGTAACTACGTTATCTTCTGAGGGACTAATTACCCACCTTTCCTTTTAACGAGGTCACTATACCTTCACTATATTGACATACTCTTATACACCTGTCAGTCCCATCGTGTGGACCCGACCAATATCAAAGGATTACAGTTCATCTAACTTGACCTTCTGAAGTCTTGTTCTATGTGACATTGTTGTCCTTGTATGGATACTTGTTATTATCATGTTATGCTTGTTTACAGCTTTACAAAAATGAACTGCATGTATTCGACAAAGTAGTTGGTGTGGCCCGGTAGCCGATGGGCTGCACGTTTTCTATACCAGCATTGTTTGCTGAGCCCCTTTGAAGGCACCCCCATTTTTCAGGTACCTGAAGTTGCAGATATCACCACACCGAGTGTAGGTGGGGTAGATCAAGCGATGGGAGTTTATCACTAGCTATTTGTTTTACTTAATTATTGTAGCTTTGAGTTTGATTCCTAGTATCTCGGATTGTATTCGTATTCGGACCGTGACTTTTGTGATTTGTATTTGGAGTTGGCCTTGTTAGTCACAAGGGTGGCTAACGGCATTGTAATACCGCCCGGTTATTGTGATTTATTCCGCTGTAGTTTAAGTTTATTTGGGAGCGATCGTCGTTCAGGTTATTAGATTTCGGGTTGGGGTGTTACAATAAATTTGGGGAGTATTAAAAATAGCTACAAGTATTTAAAAGGCTAATTTATAAAGTTATGTGGCTAAAATGTAAATTTTGAAAAGTTTAGTGTACATATAATAAAAACCGAGAGCTTAAGGGTCTATTTGACATATTTATGATATAATATAAGGTAGGAATTAATAATATGAATTTTGGTGAATTTAAATAAGTGGTTAAGTGTTAAAATAACATTTTATAAAGTTTTGGGGCTATTTTGTAATTTATGGAAAGTTTGGTGTGAAAGCCGAATTAAACAAGGGGCGAAAGTGTAATTTGTAAAAGTATCAGGGCCTTTTCGGTATTTAAGAAAATTAAATATTAAAACTATAGTTTATAAGTTAACATGTAACTTATAAAGTTTTGAGGTTAAATTGTGAATATAAGAGGACTACATGTTAAGACCGAAAGTAAATGTGGTCATTTGATAATTTATAAAAACTAATATATTTGTTTTGAAATTTCTGAAAGTTTATGTGGGTAAATAATAAATTATAAAAGTTATAAGGTTATTTGGCAATTTATAAAAGTATAAGGGTTGGCTCGGTAATTAAGGAAATTAAATAATAAAACTATAGTCTATAAGTTGATATGTAATTTACATAAAAGTTTTGGGGTTAAAATGTAGTTATGGGAAATATATGGAAACCGAAAATTTAAGGGATTATTTGGTAATTTAAAAAGATTAGTATATCAAGTTTGTAGTTACCGAAATTTAATGTGGATATTTGGTAAGTTGTAAAAATTAACGGGTTCAAATTATGATTACCGAAATTGAAAAGGTTGGTTTTGTAATTTAATAAAGAAAGGAAGTTAAACTAGGTAATGTAATGTATTATGGTATATTATGGAGAATAGTATAAAGTTTATGGAATAATTGTGGTTATGATAAAAATGACCAAAAGAATATAATATAAAGTTTATAAAACAATTGTGGTTATATTAAAGATAATCAAATTATATTGGTATATGGAATAAGAGAAAATAATTATGATTATATAATTAAAGAGATGAAGATATATCATAATATGGGAATTCATTATCACATGTGAATACTACATAAAATAATGAACTGATGGACGTCCTAGAACCAATGTTAAATAACAGGGAGAAATAAAGAACATACAGAGTTAGTATACTACGAGTATGAGCTATACAGTGACAGTACTATAATATTTAGTGAATAGTTATATTAATATTACCCGGTATTGCGTGTTTATATAATAGCGTACGGGAAGAACTACTGAACAAGAATTTGTCAAGCTAGCAGTTACTTGGTGAACGGTATGTTAATTGTGTGGTCTAAATGTCCTAAGGATTTTCCTAAGGTCCAGACATTATGTGTGAATTGTTTAAGAGCGATATCTATGATTTTATGTATATGATATTGTATACTGTATTGCTCAACATTGTTGCGTTGTATTTTTACGTGAACGTCTTATGACTGGAAGTTTATACATCTAAGCTGGAACAAGACTAACTGACCTATAGGTATTATTGAACCTAACTGATGGTCAACTGTTATAGTCTTAACTCAAGGATTGGTTATTATGTTACTGACAAAAAGGGCTAACTTATAAAGAGAGGAATCCAGACTGTTTCGACTTTCTGGTTGCGCATCGTGATCACTACGAGAGACTTCAATGGGGAGTCACTCAAGGGAATCCATCAGTCACATTTGAGTGTAACACCCCTACAACGGACTTCACAACTAAATGAAATCGCAGCGGAAATAAATAACTAAACACTTCGGTGCTACAACGCCGTCAACCACCCACGTGGTTGACAAGGCAGAATAAATACAAGTGTACCGGTCTGATGATCAGACTCCCGAGCATAGAACTAAACCATAATTACATCATATACAATACCAAGTATTTAATTACATTCTCTCACTGTAAACTGTCAATATACCGCCATAGTAGCTTCAACGGAATCAAAATATAATGCCACGGGAGCACAGGCGCATCCTGGGCTCAACATCCAAAATAAACCAAAGTACAACTGCAGCCTAGATCCTACAGCCACTCTGCTTCCTCGATCCTCATCCTGCAGTAAAAATATGGAGCCCCCGAGGGGGTCAGCAACCCTTGGCTGGTATGGTTAACGCGCAGCCCATCGGCTACCGGGATACGCGCAACTAATTGTCATGATAACATGGCATTCATTTTATACATAACATAACATAACATAATATGTGGCATAGCATCAACAGTGCATAGCACAACGTCCCATACACAGTGGGTACTCTTCCCACAACAACAAACCAAGATGGTTAAACAACATAAGAGCCTAGAGAATGGTTCACCCTCGTGTTAAGCTCGTTACACACACTCATTACCGTTCTTTTATTCGAACGAGTAACTTAAGTCACAGATGGTTCGGATATAGTGACCCAAACACACCACACAAACACATGTTCCCAATAAACCGATCGTAAGTCAGAATAGGTAAGCTTTGGAGGAAGCTAACGGGAGATCGAACGCCAAATTAAGGCGAACAATCTTAACAACATAAGAGTCGAATCTGATTCAGATATCTACTCTTAACTTACATGCATGACCGGACAACCGGATTCCTCACTTCCCAGTTAGCACTTGTTAGAAGTTCACGGTGGAACTTAACAAATAAATCACAACAAGTGGTAGGTCAAGTTAGACACACACAAGGGAAATGAGTCACATCATAACATCACAATAATATGAACAACGGTAAACTCATTACATGTTTAAGTCTTATAACGTCGTAAACACACAAAAAAACAAACAACACACAAGCCGGTGTAAACCGGTAGACAACAGACTGCAAGAAAACCATACCTTGGTCCTTGCCTCGATTTGTTTCCACCGTAGGTCACTCCTATACATGATTCAAGAACGTCGGTTAATTAACTTACTTAACTTCAAATTTACTAAGTGTTTAACATGAATATTTGACATGTTTTAATGTCTAACTTACCCTAGGTTACCTTCATTATACCCCCCTAGGGTTAACTACATAAGTCACATTCTTTTCTGTTTTTTTTTACAAGTTTTGGTCCGACCGAACTTACCGACCGAACTTGTCCAAGTTCGGTCCATTCCAGAACACATTACCGTTTGAAATTTCTATCCCGACCGGACTTGCATGTTCGGTCCACAAGGTCGGTCCATTCCCGAGAGTCTCCCTCGTGGGAAATTTAAGCTCGACCGAACTTGCCAAGTCCGGTCCCATGTTCGGTCGATTCCAGAAACTTAATTCGTACACAAAATACAAGCCCGACCGAACTTGTAAGTCCGGTCCCCAAGTTCGGTCGGTTCCAGAGACCAATTCTCGCAGGGTAAACTGGGCTCAACCGAACTTGCAAGTTCGGTCGCAAGTTCGGTCTGCTCCAGACCCTTATTTCCATTGCTCATTTAACTCCAAACTTCACCTCATAGATCCTAGTACACCCTAACCTCATTTGGGCACTTCAAACACACCTTAAGACATCCTTAAACACTCATAAAACTCATTTTCTAATTCCTTAAACCTTTACTCATTTCTTCCCAAAATTCCTAACACTTACAATGTTTTCTCCTAGGTCTACAAGTGGTGTTTCATACCTAAGATGATCACTTATGCCAAAATACTCCCTCACCACTACAACATCATCTCTCAAGCATCTATTCTCACAACCAACTCCTTATGTCACTCTTGAAATCCTTTTTCCCAAGTCTACACTTTCTCCTTGTTCACCAAAGTTTGCATAAATCTTAGCACAAGTCCAAATGACCTTAGTGTATCCCAAAACATTCATTTGCATTATAAAATCCTCTAGAACATTACCTAGCCCTTTTACTTCATTAAACACCTTAATGCATGTTTCCTTCACAAGGAAAGCACCTAATCATTCTAAACATTTCTTAACTTATCAAACTCATATTAAACCCTTAGAACTTCTTGTTTGTTACCTAAATTTTGACATAGGTTCTCCTAGAACATTACTAAACCAAAACACATTGTTTTCACCATCAAACAACCAAGAACACTAAAAATCCTTCAAACACTTTCTTATACACAAACTTCACACATATAGCACTACATCACAATATAGTGCATAATTTAAATTGCATGGCACTTAGGCCCTTAAAATGCATAAATCATAAACACTGAATTTCCACAATATATTGCCTTTGACCTGCAAATACACTCAACAACACATATGCCTTTTACTAAGCCCTTGAGAGCATTCTTCTAAGTCATTCACCATTGGCTCCTTAAATCATTTTCATAAGCAATACAAGCTCATTTCTCCTAAGACTTTAAACCACATTAGGTTAGCATATTTACCTCTTTTCCTCACAAACTTCTTTCTTGTCTCCTTATACAACTGGTAAGGTATTTGATTCCTTGTCAACTACTAAACAATATACAAACATTGAAATGAGTATACAAGCTCCAAGCTTAAACCCATTGTAAACCCTAGGTTTACTTTGTTTCAAAAACACTAATGTAATTGTTTTACCTTGGTCTTTGAAGAGAGTTTGAATATTTATCAAGAGAGGACTCCACCTAGTCCATGAAAGGTTGGAATGAAGCTAGAACAAAGTCACACAAAAAGCACAATTAATGGGCATTCTCGGTCAAGGTAAAAACATGGAGGAAACATGATTTTTCTTTGAGATTCCTTACCTAGAAGCAAAGGAGAGTAATAATATGTAGAAATGTAAGCTCAAGCTCCTTCAATGGTGGAACTCCATGGCACCGAAATGGGGCTCTTGAAGTTTTGAGAAGATAGGAATGAAGAGCTTGATGAGAGGAAGAGAATGGTGGTGTTTGTTTTTTATTTGGTTAAGTGAGCTAGACTTTACAAGAGGTCAAAGATGGAGATGGTGGTGTGCACTATTTCAAACCGTAGAAGAGAGGTTGAAGAGAGCATGGAACCGTGTGAAATGAGGAGGGAAAGAAGAGAATGAGATAAGTTTTGCCTTTTTAAGATATTTATGCCTTTAAAGCAAATAGTAGCCATTAGTCATATTTATTTACTTAACATGTTAACAAAAGAGTGGTGAGTCACCACACTTAAGAAAACCGGCCCCCAATAGTACTTAGGGGTATTATAGTCTTTATTTGTCAATTTAATTACTTATACAAACATATGTTACAAAATAGCTTATTAAAATCACTATTCATAAAAACAAGGCACATAGAAGTGAAATTTTTGATTTCCCATTGATATAGACTTCCAAATGTGATACTATATAGTACACATGTTAATTGAAGAGTAATGATGGACATTTAGCCATTCAAAACTCATTTACAAGACAATTTTTCAAAAATGTGCTTTAAGACTCCCTAAAGCACATTTTGCGTTTTAACTTGTTTTCAAGCTTGGTTTTCTTTGCCAATTGGTTTAATATGTTCATTAGTATATAAATAAGGTCTTGGTAAGTTCATTAGGTCTTAACCATGCTTATCCCAAGCTTAGAGCACATTTCAGCTCTTTATTGACCTTAAAGCACATTTTGTGTTTCCTATGGTTTAATTTGCTTACCAATGCTTCTAAGACTCTTTTTTAGTCTTAATATATCATATTTAAATGTTTAAACAACATACTAAGGTTTGGGGTATTTCAATCTACCCCCCTTAAAAGAACTTTGTCCCCAAAGTTCATACTTCCACATATCCTAAATATTAGAACACGGGAATACATATAAACAATACTTCCATAATAACATTAACAACACACTTACATAACATTAGACACAAGGTCCATACAACATCATTCAGACACAACGGTACAACATCATTCAGACACAACGGTCTGTAACATAACAACATAACATAGACGATGTATTTAAATACACGTCATACACACATAACCGAAACGGCTCTACCCCCCTTAAAAGGGGTACACCCCGTACCCTATACACATAAACACTAAGAAGTAAACAATGACGGGTACTTCGCCTTCATCTTATCTTCCAGCTCCCAAGTGGCCTCCTCAACGTCCTGGTTAGACCAAAGAACTTTCACCAGTCTCACAGACTTATGGCGAGTGTCTCGAGTCTTAGTATCCAAAATCCGTACCGGAGTCTCCACTGATCGCATGGTCGGCTCTAAGGTTAGCCTTTCAGGCTGAAGCACATGAGACGGATGAGACATATACTTCTTCAACTGGGACACATGAAATACATCATGTACCTTGCCCAGCTCGGCGGGTAGATCAAGTCTGTAAGCTACCGGGCCGATCCGCTCTGTCACAACATAAGGCCCCACATATTTCGGGCTCAACTTGCCTTTCTGGCCAAAACGAAATACTCCCTTCATGGGGGATACTCTCAAAAATACCTGATCGCCCACGGCGAACTCCAGGTCACGTCTGCGTACATCTGCGTACGACTTCTGTCTATCCTGAGCTGCTTTCATGTTAGCCCGGATCTGGCGAACTTCTGCCTGAACTTGTTCAAGATACTCTGGTCCTATAATGACCGCCTCACTCGACTCATCCCAGCATAACGGCGTGCAGCATGGTCTACCGTACAAAGCCTGGAAGGGAGACATCTTGATCGAAGCATGGTAACTATTGTTGTAACTAAACTCGATCAGATGTAACTTGTCAATCCAGCTGGTCTGAAAGTCAAGTGCACATGCACGTAACATATCCTCAAGTGTCTGGATGGTGCGCTCACTCTGACCATCGGTCTGTGGGTGAAACGCTGTACTCAATTTCAGTTCGGTACCCAATGCATCTCGCGTAGACTTCCAATACCTCGATAAGAATCTAGTATCTCTGTCAGATACAATGGTTTTCGGTACCCCATGATGTCTTAAAATTTCTCTATCAAAGAGTTCTGCCAGTTTTGCCACTTTCCAGGTGTCCTTCATCGGTATGAATCGAGCCACCTTGGTCAGTCGGTCAACAACAACCCAAATCATATTCAGACCTCCCCTTGTAGGCGGAAGCCCTACTACGAAGTCCATAGATATGTCATGGAACTTCCACTCAGGCACTGGCATTGGCTGCACCATACCACCAGGCCGTCGGTGCTCAAACTTGACCTTCTGACAAGTGAGACACCTCAACACATAGTCATTCACATCCTTTTTCATTCCAGTCCACCAGAAATATCTTTTCATACCCTTATACATCTTTGAAGCTCCGGGGTGAATCGAAGTAGTAGAACAATGGGATTCGCTCAATATGCGCTCCTTCAACTCAGCGCTACTCCTCGGTATACACAATCGGCCATTAAGCCTAATCAGGTCATCATCGTGGAGTCTGAAGTCGTACTTCTGACCCTCAAATGTGCCATCAATAAGCTTCTGCCTGATCTCTAGCATATACTGATCCGTCATCTGAGCACTCCGCACCTCTTCAACCAAGCCAGTATGAGAGACTAGCGAATGGAGAGAGTGTGCTCGGCGACTCAATGCGTCAGCTACCACATTTGCCTTACCCTCTTTGTACTGTAGATTAATGTCGTAGTCGTTTAGAAACTCAACCCACCTTCTTTGTCTCATGTTCAACTCCTTCTGAGTGAACAAGTACTTTAAACTTTTGTGGTCAGAATAAATCGTCACACTTACCCCATACAAATAATGTCACCATATCTTCAGTGCGAAGACAATGGCACCCAGTTCTAAATCGTTGGTAGGGTAGTTCTCCTCATGCTTTTTCAGCTGTCGGGAGGCGTAAGCTACGACCTTCCCGTGTTGCATCAACACACAACCCATACCTCTACCTGATGCGTCGCAATAGACCTCAAAACCATCTGGACCGTCTGGTATAGTCAGGACTGGTGCAGATGTCAGAGCATCCTTGAGACTCTGGAAAGAACTCTCACAGTCGACTGTCCACTCGAATGGTGCATCCTTTTTCATCAAGGAAGTCATCGGCTTCGAGACACTGGAGAAGTCCTTCACAAATCTCCTATAATAACCTGCCAGACCGAGGAAGCTCCTGATATCGGTAACTGTCTTCGGCCTAGGCCAGGTGCGCACTGCATCAATCTTTGCCGGATCAACAGCGATCCCGGCCTCAGAAATCACATGACCAAGAAAGGATACTTGGTTCAACCAAAACTCACATTTCAAAAACTTAGCATACAACTGATTCTTCCTCAATGTTTGTAACACATTTCTCAGGTGGCTTTCATGCTCACCTCTCGATTTCGAGTACACAAGAATATCGTCGATGAAGACTACCACTGACTTGTCCAACTGATCTTGGAACAAGCGGTTCATTAAATCCATGAACTTCGCTGGTGCATTGGATAAACCAAACGGCATAACCGTAAACTCATAATGTCCATACCTAGTTCTGAACGCTGTCTTCTCAATATCACTGTCACGAATAGCAATCTTATGGTATCCGGATCGTACATCTATCTTGGAGAATACTGATGCTCCCCTCAACTGATCAAATAAATCGTCGATGCGTGGTAAAGGGTAACGGTTCTTCACCGTAACTGCATTCAGTTCTTGATAGTCAATACACAGGCGGAGACTACCGTCCTTCTTCTTCACGAAGAGGACCGGTGCTCCCCATGGTGAAACGCTAGGGCGGATAAATCCCTTGTCGAGTAGGTCTCTCAGCTGCTCCTTGAGCTCAGTCATCTCTGCTGGAGCCATATGATAGGGCGCCTTCGCAATTGGTCCGGTGCCCGGAACCAGTTCGATCTCAAACTCTACTTCCCGTGCTGGCGGCATGC
Source organism: Limonium bicolor (assembly GCA_023374045.1). NCBI lineage: Eukaryota > Viridiplantae > Streptophyta > Magnoliopsida > Caryophyllales > Plumbaginaceae > Limonium > Limonium bicolor. Next base: position 311,766,898 of record CM041779.1, read on the forward strand.
CCGGCAGTTCCTTAGGAAATACATCAGGAAACTCCGACACTACCGGCACATCTGGGCTAAACTCTGGATCTCTCTCTATGTCCTGGACATAGCAGAGGTACACATCACTCCCTCGTCGTAGTTCACGACACATAGCCATGGCGGTGATGATCTGAGTCGAAGGCTCTCTGGGCCTCTGGCGGTAAGATATAGTAACCCTAGATGGACTCCGAAGAGCAGACGATGCTCGGCACACAGGATTCTGCCCTTGTACCGCTCCAACCAGTTCATCCCGACAATCACATCAAAACCAAGTCCGTCAAACTCTATCAAGTCGATCGGAAACTCTTCACCTCTGATTCGTACAACAACATCTCGGTGGTAGCGGGTACACCTGATCCGCTCTTTCGACGGGAGAGTGACTAGGAAGTCTGGCATCTCATCACCGTCTAACCCCAGCCTCTTCGCAAAAGATAGCGAAATAAATGTGTGTGAGGCTCCAGAGTCGAACAAGATCGAAGCGTCCACGCCATTCACTGGAAAGGTACCGGTGAGGATTGTGCCGCTCTTACCGGCTTCTGCCTCATTGCAGACACTCAGTATACCTCCTGTTCCGAGTGCACAGCCTAATTCATTGGCAAACTAATAAGTATTGGGTAACAACACGGTTGGTATGCTTCAACAACTTCACTTTATTCATTAACACACTCTTTTTACATCATACGTTGGTTTACACTGCTAACATAACTAACACATACATAACATCCTTAACATGTACTGGCTTAACACATTACATAATTATACAAGGCTTTAAAACTGTCTGAAGGTCAAATTCAAACGTCCAGGTTTCATGTGTGTGGCATTGATCACTGCCGACGGTGCGGTATTCAGTTTGATCTTTCTGATGCCATGGTATAGCATCCTCGATTGCCCACCCATGATTAACACATCTCCTGATTGCAACACTAGCTTCTTTGCGAGATCAGCACTCTTCTGCTCGCCATACACAAACACTGCGGTATCACCAATGGACCAAGACACCACGGGTACTCCCTTACTTAGAGACTCGGGTGACTCGTCCTTATCTTGGTGTAAACCTAATCGTCCACCTTTCTGGTAGAAGTTCACAATACACAAATCTGCTTTAACACTTGGAATTGAATCCGTTTCAACTTGCTGAGCAATCCCTACGGCGTGGTTAACGACCGCAAGGAACTCCTCAGGTATCATCGGTATAGTTGCTCCGTCTTCAGCTCGCACTTCTTGATATGTCTTGGTGTAAGGATTCCAGTCCTTACCCATGCACATCATCTTCAATTTCATCCTCAATCCGTTCGGGTATTCAGGTGTGTAGAATCCTCCTGGTGTTGCTCCAAGTTCATTGCATCGTCTGATGATGTGGATTTGTGCTTCCGGTGTCAGGTATCCATTTAAGAGTATCATACCTGGCTGGATGACCTGACATTGCTCCATTGGAAAGTCGGTGATGTTGATGGTGGTTTCTTCAGGGTTTGGTGTGGGTGGGATTGGATAACATATATTGAAGGTTCCTTTAAGTTTAGGATTATCTAATTAGGTGACTTTCACACTATACTTTAACTCTTTACTCACATGATAATACACTTGACTCACTAATACACACATGCATGAAATGCGGTATGCAATCACTTATTCATTCAACAGTTTAGGCGGTACCTGGTCTAGAAGAGGGCCCTGGCGCCTCAGACCGGTCCACCACATTCAGGGCGGCCTTGCTAGGTCCCGACCCCTTCCCCTTCTGGGAATCAGTGTGCCTCTGATCTGTGGGTGGCTGGTTTGCCGTCTTCGGGCCATCAGTAGTCGCTGTGGCCTTACCCTTCCACTGCCCCTTGGGCTTGTTGACTCTGCTGTTGGGGTTCCGGTAACATTCGTAATCACGGTGACCCCACTTCTCGCAGTAACGACACTGTACGTCGTTTCCCTTGCAGTCCTTGCCGGGGTGGTCTCCGTTACACCACTTACAGTAGTAGTGGCGCTCCGGTCCAGAGCCCGTGCTAGCTGCTATCACAATACACAATCAATACTTACTTCATAACTTAACAACATATACTTCAACTTGTCACACATGATTAAATAATTACCCTTTGGTGGGTAAGAGCGTAGGGGTTTCGCCGCATAAGCATACGTGAGCTTTAATGGCTCCTCAGCTGTGGTGGTCTGGGCTTGGCCCTTGTCACCCTGGTGCTGACTCTTCTGGGGCAGGGGATAAGGTTTCTTCTTCTTCTTTCCTCCCCCGTACCCGTGCGGACTCTGGCCCTCGCTCGTGGCCTTGCGCTTGTGCGCATTCTCCTCGTCCCTCAGACGGACGGTAATCTCAACCTTAGCAGCAGCATGATAGCACTCCTGAATTTAGGATGTCAGTCATGCCCCGCAAAACATACTCACAAACTCACATTAATACTCACTTATGGATTACACTTATTCACATCACACTTCATTTAAATTACCTGCTAGGTAGTATACTCAGCTGGCCCCATCCCATAGCGAAGACGGTGGCTGAGACCGTTGTAGAAACGGTTTACCAGCACCCTGTTCGAGTATCCCAGGTCCGGTAACAGGTGGATAAGGCCGGTGAATGCAGTATAGTACTCATCAACCGACACCTTGTCCCCCTGCCTCAGACTATCCAGCTCCAGGCGCTTGGCCTCTTGAACATGCACAGGGTAGTATTTGGCTCGCAGTAGTGCCATGTACTCCCTCCAACCAAACTGAGGATCCACCATCCGGTCCTCTCTCACAAGTTTCCACCAACTCTGTGCCGAACCCTTTAGGTAGTAAGCGGCAAGACGGACCTTGGCCCCAGCAGGCACATCCAAGGTCTCGTAGGCGGTCTCCAACTCGGAGATATACGCCTCCAGCTTACGTGGGTCGGTCTCCCCATGAAACGAAGGGGGTCTCAAGTCTGCCAATGCCTTGACCCAATTGGTCTCTCGTGGCGGTGGCGGTGGTGGTTGAACTTCGGGCTGTTGCCCCTGCTGAATCGCAGCTACAAGTTGTGGAACCATTTGGGCTACGGCGGCCGCTACAGCATCGGCCATGACCTGTGCCGTAGTATACTCGCCCTGATCACCCGTATCTCCATTGCCGCCTCCGCGGCCTCGACCACGTGTTCTACCTGACATCTGAATTCACATGAACATTTATTAGCACTATGTTTGCACACTTATCGGTCCAACGATTGTAACGCTTTCCCGACCACAAGGTATTCCCACACTTAGTTAGTGGTTAACCTTTCCATAACTGATCACTTAGGTAACTGTAGTTAGGTTTCCTAACTCGGTGTATCCCTAAGCTCGGTATTCTAGTCATCATAGCGATACTTCGCTCTGATACCACTTTTTATAACACCCCTACAACGGACTTCACAACTAAATGAAATCGCAGCGGAAATAAATAACTAAACAATAACTAAACGCTTCGGTGCTACAACGCCGTCAACCACCCACGTGGTTGACAAGGTGATGAGTGTGAATTATGAATGGTTTTTAGTGATCTTTAATGCCTAATTTGTATACGCACATCGATAATATTCCACACTTATCTTCCGTTTTCCTTTGGTTTGTTGTTTGTTAAGGCTTGATACCTTTTTCTATGATTAAATGCAGAGAAAAGCCAAGGAAACTCTAGATTAACTCACAAGGGAGATAATGCAACAAACGGGGGTCGAATCGGAGTCGAAATGAAGAATTTAGAGGATTTTTGAAGGTCTGTCCGAGCTTGTGTCCGAACTTCCAAGTTCGGACGCAAGTCGAGAGTTGTGTGCTGCGCCTGATGGTATGTCCGAACTTCAGTCCGATCATCGAAGTTCGGACATGGTTAAGAAAAGCCGGAGGTCTGAAGTACGGAGCATGTCCGAACTTGTGTCCGAACATCCAAGTTCGGACACAAGTCGAAACTTTCTGAATTGAAGCGCTCAAAGCATTGTGTCCGAACGTTGAAGTCCGGACCAATGTTTGGACGACACGATAATTACAGCATAAACTCGGCGTTTTGAAGGGAAAAAGAGAGAGGAAAGTCTATTTAATTGACCTAATCAGAGGGAGAGAGCACTAATTCATCATCGATCATTACAACACACACTCTCACACTGATAAACGAGGTTCTCTCCACTCATCCACGCCAATTGCATCAGCTCATCTTCATCCACATTCATCAAGCATATCATCATCATTCTGGAGGAGCATCGACAGAAGGGAGTGAGACCATCGTCTTCAACCTTGCGCCTGCAGCCATTGATTCTGGATAAACATTCAACTCAAGGGTTTTTCTTCCTTTAGATGAATTCTACGTTGATTGTATTTATCTGTTTCTTTGCAATGACTGGCTAGTAGGGATTTAACTCTGGGGTAGGGTCTGTTCAAGATGGTTACAATGTAGTTAAGGATTCTGCAATTTGATTATGATGTTGTAACGGATTGTTTCCAGGTTAATGATTATCAATCTTCTTCTCTATTAATTTCGCGAGTTATAGAGTTGTTTTACGAAACCTATTAGGATCAGACAAGGTGATTAATAGGGTGTTCGAATTAACCTGGGGATTTGGGGAAGGATTAGTCGGATAGATAATCTTTCCTACAAACGCTAACAATTCTTTGTGCTTATACCACCTATATGTGTTTTGCCAACTGCTAGATTAGAGTTGACATGTTCTGATAGGTGAGCTCTTCAATGAACTAGGATTTAGCATTGAAGAGATAGAAAGAATTGGCCTTTCCGTTTCTCATAATTAAATTGTAGAAGTTACTAGATTCAACCAGTAAAGAACGACCTGAACCCGGAGTTCTACTCATATTATCAAACTCATCATTTATTTTCACCAATTGTTCATTTTAACCTTGATTTGCGTCTATTTAATTCAAACACGAAAACAATTCACAACCCCCTGAATTTCCAGTTTTATTAGGATTTAGGATAGGACTTAGGCTTATTTATTCAAGTCCTGTGGTTCGATACCTGGTTGCTTTACTTTCTATACTATAGTGACCGGGATTTTTGCAACCCGACAGACTTATTGATTTATTACTTTCTAGATTAATTTGTTTAGTTTTAGTAGATCAATTTACCTGTTAGCACAAGGCAGAATAAATACAAGTGTACCGGTCTGATGATCAGACTCCCGAGCATAGAACTAAACCATAATTACATCATATACAATACCGAGTATTTAATTACATTCTCTCACTGTAAACTGTCAATATACCGCCATAGTAGCTTCAACGGAATCAAAATATAATGCCACGGGAGCACAGGCGCATCCCGGGCTCAACATCCAAAATAAACCAAAGTACAACTGCAGCCTAGATCCTACAGCCACTCTGCATCCTCGATCCTCATCCTGCAGTAAAAATATGGAGCCCCCGAGGGGGTCAGCAACCCTTGGCTGGTATGGTTAACGCGTAGCCCATCGGCTACCGGGATACGCGCAACTAATTGTCATGATAACATGGCATTCATTTTATACATAACATAACATAACATAATATGTGGCATAGCATCAACAGTGCATAACACAACGTCACATACACAGTGGGTACTCTTCCCACAACAACAAACCAAGATGGTTAAACAACATAAGAGCCTAGAGAATGGTTCACCCTCGTGTTAAGCTCGTTACACACACTCATTACCGTTCTTTTATTCGAACGAGTAACTTAAGTCACAGATGGTTCGGATATAGTGACCCGAACACACCACACAAACACATGTTCCCACTAAACCGATCATAAGTCAGAATAGGTAAGCTTTGGAGGAAGCTAACGGGAGATCGAACGCCAAATTAAGGAGAACAATCTTAACAACATAAGAGTCGAATCTGATTCAGATATCTACTCTTAACTTACATGCATGACCGGACAACCGGATTCCTCACTTCCCAGTTAGCACTTGTTAGAAGTTCACGGTGGAACTTAACAAACAAATCACAACAAGTGGTAGTTCAAGTTAGACACACACAAGGGAAATGAGTCACATCATAACATCACAATAATATGAAAAACGGTAAACTCATTACATGTTTAAGTCTTATAACGTCGTAAACACACAGAAAAACAAACAACACACAAGCCGGTGTAAACCGGTAGACAACAGACTGCAAGAAAACCATACCTTGGTCCTTGCCTCGATTTGTTTCCACCGTAGGTCACTCCTATACATGATTCAAGAACGTCGGTTAATTAACTTACTTAACTTCAATTTACTAAGTGTTTAACATGAATATTTGACATGTTTTAATGTCTAACTTACCCTAGGTTACCTTCATTATACCCCCTAGGGTTAACTACATAAGTCACATTCTTTTATGTTTTTTTTTACAAGTTTTGGTCCGACCGACCGAACTACCGACCGAACTTGTCCAAGTTCGGTCCATTCCAGAACACATTACCGTTTGAAATTTCTATCCCGACCGGACTTGCATGTTCGGTCCACAAGGTCGGTCCATTCCCGAGAGTCTCCCTCGTGGGAAATTTAAGCTCGACCGAACTTGCCAAGTCCGGTCCCATGTTCGGTCGATTCCAGAAACTTAATTCGTACACAAATACAAGCCGGACCGAACTTGTAAGTCCGGTCCCCAAGTTCGGTCGGTTCCAGAAACCAATTCTCGCAGGGTAAACTGGGCTCGACCGAACTTGCAAGTTCGGTCGCAAGTTCGGTCTGCTCCAGACCCTTATTTTCCATTGCTCATTTAACTCCAAACTTCACCTCATAGATCCTAGTACACCCTAACCTCATTTGGGCACTTCAAACACACCTTAAGACATCCTTAAACACTCATAAAACTCATTTTCTAATTCCTTAAACCTTTACTCATTTCTTCCCAAAATTCCTAACACTTACAATGTTTTCTCCTAGGTCTACAAGTGGTGTTTCATACCTAAGATGATCACTTATGCCAAAATACTCCCTCACCACTACAACATCATCTCTCAAGCATCTATTCTCACAACCAACTCCTTATGTCACTCTTGAAATCCTTTTTCCCAAGTCTACACTTTCTCCTTGTTCACCAAAGTTTGCATAAATCTTAGCACAAGTCCAAATGACCTTAGTGTATCCCAAAACATTCATTTGCATTATAAAATCCTCTAGAACATTACCTAGCCCTTTTACTTCATTAAACACCTTAATGCATGTTTCCTTCACAAGGAAAGCACCTAATCATTCTAAACATTTCTTAACTTATCAAACTCATATTAAACCCTTAGAACTTCTTGTTTGTTACCTAAATTTTGACATAGGTTCTCCTAGAACATTACTAAACCAAAACACATTGTTTTCACCATCAAACAACCAAGAACACTAAAAATCCTTCAAACACTTTCTTATACACAAACTTCACACATATAGCACTACATCACAATATAGTGCATAATTAAATTGCATGGCACTTAGGCCCTTAAAATGCATAAATCATAAACACTGAATTTCCACATATATTGCCTTTGACCTGCAAATACACTCAACAACACATATGCCTTTTACTAAGCCCTTGAGAGCATTCTTCTAAGTCATTCACCATTGGCTCCTTAAATCATTTTCATAAGCAATACAAGCTCATTTCTCCTAAGACTTTAAACCACATTAGGTTAGCATATTTACCTCTTTTCCTCACAAACTTCTTTCTTGTTTCCTTATACAACCGGTAAGGTATTTGATTCCTTGTCAACTACTAAACAATATACAAACATTGAAATGAGTATACAAGCTCCAAGCTTAAAACATTGTAAACCCTAGGTTTACTTTGTTTCAAAAACACTAATGTAATTGTTTTACCTTGGTCTTTGAAGAGAGTTTGAATATTTATCAAGAGAGGACTCCACCTAGTCCATGAAAGGTTGGAATGAAGCTAGAACAAAGTCACATAAAGAGCACCATTAATGGGCATTCTCGGTCAAGGTAAAAACATGGAGGAAACATGATTTTTCTTTGAGATTCCTTACCTAGAAGCAAAGGAGAGTAATAATATGTAGAAATGTAAGCTCAAGCTCCTTCAATGGTGGAACTCCATGGCACCGAAATGGGGCTCTTGAAGTTTTGAGAAGATAGGAATGAAGAGCTTGATGAGAGGAAGAGAATGGTGTGTGTTTTGTTTTTGATTTGGTTAAGTGAGCTAGACTTTACAAGAGGTCAAAGATGGAGATGATGGTGTGCACTATTGCAAACCGTAGAAGAGAATGAAGAAGAGAGGTTGAAGAGAGCATGGAACCGTGTGAAATGAGGAGGGAAAGAAGAGAATGAGATAAGTTTTGCCTTTTAAGATATTTATGCCTTTAAAACAAATAGTAGCCATTAGTCATATTTATTTACTTAACATGTTAACAAAAGAGTGGTGAGTCACCACACTTAAGAAAACCGGCCCCCAATAGTACTTAGGGGTATTATAGTCTTTATTTGTCAATTTAATTACTTATACAAACATATGTTACAAAATAGCTTATTAAAATCACTATTCATAAAAACAAGGCACATAGAAGTGAAATTTTTGATTTCCCATTGATATAGACTTCCAAATGTGATACTATATAGTACACATGTTAATTAAAGAGTAATGATGGACATTTATCCATTCAAAACTCATTTACAAGACAATTTTTCATAAATGTGCTTTAAGACTCCCTAAAGCACATTTTGCGTTTTAACTTGTTTTCAAGCTTGGTTTTCTTTGCCAATTGGTTTAATATGTTCATTAGTATATAAATAAGGTCTTGGTAAGTTCATTAGGTCTTAACCAAGCTTATCCCAAGCTTAGAGCACATTTCAGCTCTTTATCGGGTAAATGAACCTGAACCCATGTTAGCCTATACGCCTACATGTAAATAAGTTGGGGTAAGATTAGAAGTAAGAGGAACAGAAGAAAACAATAACAGAAGAGCTACACCAGCTCATGCCTCAGGTTGTGTAAACAAGTTTCAGTTTTGTATAACTTCATACAGAGGGATTAGATGGAGTTTTACTGGGTTAGGTTGGGTTTAAACCACAGATAGAAACCTTAACCAAATAAGTAAATGTTAGGGACAAATTGCAAAACCGTTATGAGAATAACAGAAAAGGAATGAAGAAGAAACATCAGACTGCACTACTTCAGTTTCATAGTTTTTTCGAAAAGATTGAGTTCTGTATATGATTGTTACAGAGGCTGTGTAAGGGATTACACTGAGAGTTTCATAAGTTTAAAACCCTGATAAAACACATAACTAGTTGTGTAAGCAATTCGGGAATGAATTGAAAGTCATATGAGAGGACTAAGAAAAGAGATAGAAGTGAAGATATCAGATGTTGCATTTCAGATTTTCATTTTTCCTGAAATCGTGAGTTCTGTATAACTAAGTTACAGAGAACTTATAAGTGGTTGCATTGGGATGTTAATGATCCTAAAACATTACCAACATACTTAATCCAGTCTATGAGTATGTAGGGGGAAGTTAAGAGATAGACTGATAACGAAATAGAAAGACACAAAAAAGAGGATAAAACTATATCAGAGCTTGTCACAGTTTTTTTTAGATCTGAGTTGTAGTGTAAAGAGCTTCTTAGAGAGTTTGTCTAGGCGACTATGGGTCTGTTCTTGAACTGAGAATAGTGGTAAAACGTGTATCTAATGGGAAACAACTTGAAAGAAAACAAACATCAAATTAAAAAAAAACAGAAAGGAAACAACAGATGGGAACATGTATCAGTTCTCATAATCTCAGTTTTTTGTTTCTCTTTTCTGTGTAAAGAGTCTACAGGGTGTTGTCTAGTGGGTATTGGGTTTAAAACAAAACTAGAACACTTGTTTGGGTAGTGAGTACCTTGGGGATGAATTGAAGGATAGACTAATAACCAACAGAAAAGAAAAGATAGTAGAATTAAATGTTTCAGTTTATGGTTTTTTTTTTGCTGAAAACTTGTCTTCTGGTACAGAGGGTTTTGATGGGGTTGTAGGGAATCTCTAATACACCTGAAACACCTATAAGATACTTTAGTAAGTTTCTAAGTGCATTGGGTAGATTAGAAAACAGAAAAAGATAACCAGAAACACGTTCCAGTTTTGTTTTCTCCCAGTTTCGGGAACTGTCTTGTTTCAGTATGGAGATAATACTGTCACCTTGGCAAAGTTGCCTTGGGTTGTTTTAAAGCCAAAACTATATTAAGAGATGTAACCAAAGGGGTAAACAAGTAGGGGAGTTTGAAAACAGAATGATAGTAAAAAAAAAAGAATCAAAGACAGAAAAACAATGCTTCAATTTCAGTTTTACAGTTTATTCTTAGGTCTAAGTAATGACGGTTCTGAGTTTTGTTTCTTGCTGTTCCGAGTTTAAATTCTTACTAGAACATCTAACTAAAGGTGATAACATCTTGGAAGAAGATTAGAATCAATTCGTGAACCAGAAAGAAAAGAGTTAGTAGAGAAGATAACTGATCTTAGATTTCGGTTTCCAGTTCTTCTGAAAACTTATGACTTCTGTACAGTTATGGGCAGAGGGTTTATAGGAGTTGTATTGGGGGGCTAATGAACCCAAACATACCTAATACACATAAATAAGCTATAAACGCGTTGGAGTAAATTAGAAAGTAAATTAATACATTGACCAAAGCAACTGAATGAGGTATGCATAAAGTGAGTGTTTCAGTTTTCTGAATTTGTGCTTCAGTTTGGTCAACTTCCAGAGATGGCCTAAGTGTGGTGTTGGTTTAAAAATGAACTCAAATCATATCTAATAACTGCAGCTAGGCTAGCAAAACATTTTGAGAAGACTAAACCTCAGTTGAACCAAAGAGAAACAAGAATCAAGAAGAAACATATAAATTGTGGTTTCAGATTTTCTATAATAGGTAGCTTCTGTATAGCTAGCATACGGGGGTATTAAGAGTGTGATGTTAGTTAAATGATGGATCCAAAACAGTACTAATACATCTAACTAGTTGATGAAACATTGTGGGAAAAAGTAAGCCTCACTTAATACATTAAGGGAGAGGTTAAGTGAGATTAAACACCGAACTTAGGTGCTAATGCTCTAGACTTTGGGGTTTCTATATAAACATGTTTTAGGGGTATTTTATGGACTATAGTATTATGATACTGGGGTTAAAAACATTGCTAATCTATTTAGCTATGAAAGGAATGCACTTTAGACAAGTTAAACACATCTTAGATAAACCTGTTACATACTAAGTGCCCAGAGTACTATAAAGCGTTAGCTAGAGGATAGGACTTAGTTAACGTGTGAGTTGACAATGTGAATGCCCTAGGAGTAAGATAAACCTAAGGTTAATACTTGGAAAGTTTCTAAGGGTTAATATAAACTGAGCATTTAACAATTCACCTAGGGAATTGCGCATGCTAGTATAAGATAAGCTAGGACAATGCCACAACGGTTGTGCATAAAATCATAAACTGACAAGTTGTTTTGAATTAACATTAGGGCCGTGACGAACGCCAACCGGGACCTTGTGTGTGTGTGAGATAACTCGTGCTTCGGAATAAGGTATGGACATGTGTGGTTCGTATGTTGCCGTATTACACGGCTTGTGTGCTGTGTGCCTTATTTGATTATGACCACAAGACTAATGCATGAAAATGGATGTTTGTTTTACCATGCTTATTTGTCTGTTGTGAGCTTGTGTAAGGCATGTGAATGGATTGCTTATTTTCCTTGTTTACCCGCTTGCTATTATTATGCATATTGCTTGCGTGCACACAGTAGTGTAGTCCCTTCTCGTTGATGAAACCTTGAGATGAAACACAACGAACTTCGTAAAAAAACAAAGGAACTACATAAAGGGAAAACTCCTCTTAACTATAGAGGACCTCTAATGACACCCACTATGGTGTCGAACTATCGATGATAATGATAAGCCAATACCCGTTAAAAATGAATAGGGAGACAGACCCTTTGTATCCGGGGTAGAGACCAATAATATTAAAAGGAATAGGGAGACGGACCCTTTGTATCCGGGGTAGAGACCAATAATATGAAAAGGCATAGGGAGACGGACCCTTGTATGTATGGTAGAGACCAATAATATAAAAAGGAATAGGGAGACGGACCCTTTGTATCCGGGGTAGAGACCAATAATATAAATAGGGAGACGGACCCTTCGTATCCGGGGTAGAGACCAACAATATTAAAAGGAATAGGGAGACGGACCCTTTGTATCTGGGGTAGAGACCAGAACATTAAGAGGCATAGGGAGACGAACCCTTTGTATCCGGGGCAGAGGCTAGTAACATGGAAAAGGAATAGGGAGACGGACCCTTGGTATCCGGCGCGTGTGGTAGTAACATTTAAAAACAACAGAGAGAGAAAGAGCTATCCGGGAATAGAGGATTAGCTATGAAGAAGACATTCTCCAAATGGTGGTGATAAGAGAATTCACAAATAACCCTTAAAGAAACCAGGAAAGACTAGCACCTACATGAGATGGTCACGGGATCTAAACTATATCCCCAGACCTGGTGCAAGGAAAGAGAAAGAAAATACACTTTACGGGAACAAGAGAAAAGAAATGAAAACACACAACGCTCGTACGATCCCATAGTGAGGATCATGGGTATAATATACCTATGCACATGTTTTATTACTTACATGATTGTTGTTGCTATACTAGCAACTTGTTGTGCTTGGTTGCATGTTTGATGTGCTATGATGCCAGCATGTTATGCTTGGGTGTTTGTTGATATTGCTATGCTGCCTTAAAGTGTGTATGATATCATGATATATTGTGGTGTGCCTTACTGCTTTATTATAGCATGTAAATTGACTTAATAATATTAGACCAAGTAGTCGTGTGGCCCGGCAACATACGGGCTACACACGTTCATACTCAGCGTAGTTTGCTGAGTCCTTTACAACCCAATTTTTTCTACAGGTATTGAGCTGGATGACAACGGAGCGTAGGCGGGATGGCTATCATGGGGGTAGTCTATCTGGGCATGACTTCTGAGTTTGGAATAGTATGTTAGTGTATGGGTTGTTACTAAACCCGGGTTGTACTTTTCGATTTATGATTATATTGTAGACACTCGATATCTGGAATTGTATCTTGTTTTGTATATGAGTTTTGGAGGAGAGCTGTTTCCAGTCATGCAGACCGTAACTGGGTGTTGGTATTGTGGTCTGTCAACCACGTGGGTGGTTGGCGTCTGTGACACCCGGATGATGTTGAGAATCCGCTGCTTAGTTGTCTTGTATTATGGCTAGGAGCTTGTTTGTACTACTGGATGTTTATTCGGGGGTGTTACATATTATTTCAAATTATTAATTTCCATGACTTTGTATACTACTATATATTATTTCATTTATTATTTAATATCCTCATATTTACATCATAACTAATTCAGCTCACACTTATATTATTATTGGTTTTCCTACTCCTCTAAAATTATTTATATAGATTTAGCGTTTAGTAACCTTTTCGAAGCAAATAATTAAATAAAATAATATTTTTAAGATTCAATAAATCTTTAAAATCATATATAAATTCATTAGTTTCTTCAATATATAGATAATTAAATTATAATTGTGTTTTTAATTCTTAATGATATTTCAATAAAATAATATTTGGTATGTATGAAAAATATACAAAACAATTATTTTTTATCAGTTTTAAAGTTTGTTATCGAATTCACCACTTATTAGTTAATGAATCATAATATTAATTTTGAATCGTAATATCAAAATTAATCATATTATCATTTTAATGTATCATCGTAAACATGTAAAAATATTTTTTTAAAAAGTTATTAAAACATATCCATGATTAAAGTTGTTTTCAAAAACTTGAATTTAGATTAACAATAATATAATTTTTTTTCATTCTTGTCTTATGTATTTACATCCATTTAAATTTAATATAGAATTTCTTTCTCCGGTCATGTGATACATAAACATGACTGAATCGTCATATAAGGAACATGCGAACCATTGCATAGGCAGTGAATCTGCACATTGTATAAAACCTATTATTTGCAATATAAATTCAAAATATTTAACATTAAATTGCAGTCTTTCTCCAAATTAGCCATCAAGATTCATGTCTACAGATATAGAGTTTTACTACTAGGTACTCGCCTCGCCTGATATCAATGTATCATAATCATCATTCTCTCTCAGTCTGTTGGGTTCTAATCTTTACATCTTTAATTAATTATTGTTACAAAGAAAAAAACATGTTTTAAAAATTAAAAGGATCCATGCAATATTTCAATGCAATAAATATAACTGAAATAGAAACAAGAAATACAAAACCCGATAACATTAATCGAGTTACATATATAATTTCAGCGAAGAAAAGAAAAACACAAGGCGTCATTTCAGTTTTCATTCGGACCGGCGCGCCTGACTGGTATTGGATTCACTCCGACAAATTAACTCAGAAAAAAGTGGAAAACAAAACGAAGAGACAGAAACCAAGTGAAGAATTTTTCTCCGAACCCCACCTCTTCTGTTACCCTCGATTCAGTTAGCCGTGGTCGATTCCATTAATCATCAAATTTCTAATCCCCAATTCAATGCTTCAGAATCATCTATCACGAAGATATACAAATTTTAAATGATTGTAATTTTTTAAAATGTAAATCCAAAATAAAAACTTTTTATATCATTGTTCATATAAATTGACCAATCATTTATATGTTTGACAAGTTTAAAAAGTTAACTTAGTTACATGTATATATCCATACATATCAACTAGATTTATAATTCACTGTATACAGTTTAAATACACCATACAACAATAATAATACACTACAAAACAAAAATGATCCATTATCAGTTATGAAATTGGTATATTAGGGAAATATATTTGATTCACCATATAAGGCTTAAAAGCGTCATACAAATAATTAGCGAGTGTTGAGAATAAGTTCGACAATGAGTTTTTTTTTTTTTTTGAACTTGTTTGGAAGGATTAAGGCTGGAGAAATAAAAGGTCAATGGTCAATGACGGAATGGCTAGAAAACTGTTAAAATGTGATGGATGATATTGTCGTATTAGTACATGAGTGGGCTCTGTTAATTTCAAAAGCTCGTGAGTGGGCGCCTGGGCAGTGTAAATTCATTAGAGCTCGTGGGTGGGCAAATGTAGTTTTCCCTAATAATAATAATAATAATACATCAAAATCAATGATAATCCATTATTAGTTTTGAATTTTGTTATCTAATTCATCATTTGTTAATTAATGAATCATAATATCAATTTTAAAGAATCATAATATTAATTAAAATGAAGCATATCATCAATTTAGTGTATCATTGTAAACATATAAAAATAAATAATTTAAACAATAATACAACACAAAATAATAGGTACATAAAGAAATACTTGATTCACCGTATAAAGTTTAAAATACATCACAAACCAATAATAATACACCATAAAAAATAATGATTTTTCATCAGTTCTAAAGTTTGTCATCTAATTCACTACTTATTAAATTATGAATCATGATATCAATTTTAATGAATCATGATATCAAAATTAATAATGAATCATGATATCAATTTTAATGAATCATAACATCAGAATTAATTAATCAAATTGAAATACCCCAAACCTTAGTATGTTGTTTAAACATTAAAATATGGTATATTAAGACTAAAAAGAGTCTTAGAAACGTTAGTAAACAATTTAAACCATAGAAACACAATTAAATACCTTAAGGTCAATATGGGCGAAAATGTGCTCTAAGCTTGGGATAGTCTTGGTTAAGACCTAATGAGCTTACCAAGACCTTATTTATATATAATGAACATATTAAACCAATTACCAAAGAAAACCAAGCTTGAAAACAAGTTAAAACAAAATGTGCTTTAAGGAGTCTTAAAGCACATTTTTGAAAAATTGTCTTGTAAATGGGTTTTGAGTGGCTAAATGTCCATCATTACTCTCTAATTAGCATGTGTACTACTTAGTATCACATTAGGAAGTCTAAATCAATGGGAAATCAAAAATTTCACCAATATGTGCCTTGTTTTGTGAATAGTAACTAAATTAAGCTAGTTTGTAACATAAGTCAATATAAGTAAGTTAATTGGTCAACAAAGACAAATATACCCCTTATTACTTAATGGGGGCTGGTTTTTACAAGGGATGAGTCATCCCACATGTTAGTTTAATAAGAAAGAAAGGAAGTGATAAAGCTAGTTATTATTTGCTTTAACTTACAAAATATCTCCAAAAGTAACTCAAACTTTATTCTCTTCATTTCTTTCATGTTCCCACCGTCTCCAATCCTTCTTCTCCCTCTCTTCACGGTAATGCTACAGCAAAACATCAACCTCCATCTTCCATTGCCATTTTCTCTTAGCGCCATTTACCAAATCAAAAACCAAGACCACCATTCTTCTAGTCTCATCAAGCTCTCCAGCCTTGTCTTCTTAGAATTCCAAGAGCTCCATTTCGGTGCCAAGAGGAATCTCCATGGGAGGAGCTTGAGCTCATCTTTTTACATTTTATTGCTATCCTTTGCTTCAAGGTAAGGAAACTCAAAGAAAAACAACATTTCCTCATGTTTTGTTAGTTGACCGAAAATCACCATTGATGGTGTTCATTCTCTTGCCTTGTTCTAGCTTCTTTTTAATCTCCAAAGGGCTTGGTGGAGTCCTCTCTTGCTACTCATTCAAACTCTCTTTCATTACCAAGGTAAAACAACTATCTTAATGTTTTAAGACAATATAAAACTTAGGGTTTATAATGAGATTAAGCATGAAGCTTGAATACTCATTACATTGCTTGTATATTGATTAGAAACTTGACAAGCAAACCAAAGTCTTGCCGGTTTTAATCAAGGAAGAGCAAGGAGAAATTAAGTGAAAAACTTGTGAAGGAAAAGAGGTAAATGTGCTAACCTAATGTAGCTTGTGATGCCTTAGGAGAAATGAGCTTATATTGCTTGTTAAAAACTACCTAAGGAGCCAATGGTGAATGACATAGTAAAATGTTCTCAAGGAGACTATTAAAGGGCATATGTGTTGTTGTATGTATTTGCAGGTCAAAGACAAATATACTGTGGGAAATTCAGTGTTTAAGGTTTATGTTATTTAAGGGCCTAAGAGCCATGCTATTTAAGGGCCTAAGTGCCAAGCAATTTAAATTATGCACTATATTGTGATGTAGTGTAAATTGGGTGAAGTTTTGTGTGTGAGAATGCTCTTGATGTATTTAGGTGTTCTTGTATGCCCAATGATGAAAACAATGTGTTTTGGCATAGCAATGTTCTAGGAGAACTCATGTCAAAATTTAGGTAATGTACAAGAAGTTCTTGGTGTTTTAAATGAGTTTTGGTGAACTAGGAAGTGTTAGAAATGAACAAGTATATTGCTAGAGAAGAACTATATATTGAGGTGTTCTAGAATGCAAAAAGGACTTGAGCATTGTCTTGGAGATTTTAGAATGCAAATGAGTGTTTTGGAATACACCAAAGTCATTTTTGAACTTGTGTTGAGACTTATGCAAACTTTGGTAAACAAGGAGAAAGTATAAACTTGTAAAAGGATTTCAAGAATAACATAAGGAGTTTGGTTTGTAAGAAAAGATGCTTGGGAGATGATGTTATAGTGGTGAGGAAACATTTTGGCATAGTGGTCATCTTAGGTATGAAACACCACTTAGGAACCTAAGGAGAAAACAATATAAGTGTTAGGAATTTTGGTAAGAAGTGAGTAAGTGATTAAGGAGATAGAAAACAAGTTTTATGGATGTTGTAGGAGGGTGTAAGTGTGTCAATGATGTTGGAAATCATTAGAAGGTTTGAGGAAAAAAATTTGGAAAAGATTTGACAAGTTTTGGACATGTTCTGGTGGCGACCGACCCAGGGGACCGACCCTAGGTTGGGTCGGTCGGCCTCTGTTACGCAACGTTTGGTTTAAAGGGAAAATGAGGGGAAGGGAATGGAAAACTGGTGCGGACCCTCTCCCCTGCGTTTGTTATGATGGGAAATGTAGTTTTTAGGGGAATAATATTCCCATCATTCCCCCGCCTCAGCACTATCCTTCATTCCCGTACAATAATCACGGGAAAGTGCCGGAACTACACAGTGACTCTTTTTTTTCCTTTTTCTTTTTTTTTTGCAGCTAAGAAGTGAATAGTTTTAACCTTATTGGAAACAGCATATGACATTTGTAGCACAAATAACGTCTATGGATACCAATTCAACCGAATAAAACAAGTTTTGAGAGACTTTCTTTTTTCTGTCGCTACGTACATATATTTGCAATATTACAACAAATATAATAGTGTACAGTATATCCACTTTAATGTTTATATAGACATTAAATTGATTTTTTAAACTATTTCATTCAATTGTACATATTATAAAAAAATGAGATCCACTGATTAATTATAGGTCTATAATAAAACCGATAACTAAATAATTGAATAAAACAATATATTATTTTTGTTTCAAAACTAAACAATCATTCCTATATCTATTCCCATACATAACCCAACAACAGCACCGGGAAGTAGACAATAATTTGTTTTTCTTTTCAAAAGTGAGTTATACAAAATTGGAACTATTAAAAATAAAAAGTCAAAATGATTTATTTATTAACACAGTAAATTTAGATAAATAAGTAATGAGAAAATTTATGGGATACTTTTAAAAAATATTAATTCACGAATACTACAGTTTTAAAAATATTTTTCTTACACCACACAAATAATAGAAGCATATAAATTTGAATAAAAATAGACATAAACGGTAATGTGATATTCTGTTAATTAAAAATATTAATGTGGTATAATGTGAAATATGTTTATTAACAAGTGAGAATATTTTAGGAGTATCTAATAAATTAAAATTATTTTTTACGGTATCGAAAAACTTTTTTAAAAGTTGTGGTATTTTGTGAATTAATACATTTTTATTGGTATTTTGTGAATTTTTCCACAAATAATTGAATAAAACAAACACGTTATTTTTATTTCAAAACTAAACAGTCATTCCCGTATTTATTCCCATACATAACCAAACAACATACATGTTTTCCCATTCCCTTTCCCATTCTCCTCGTTTTCCCGTTCCCGTTCCCTTTCCCGTTTCCTTGTCCTATCCAAACGGTGCCTTAGTGAGCATGAAAGCCACCTGAGAAATGTGTTACAAACATTGAGAAGGAATCAGTTGTATACGAAATTTTCTAAGTGTGAGTTTTGGTTGAACCAAGTATCCTTTCTTGGTCATGTGATTTCTGAGGTCGGGATCGCTGTTGATCCGGCAAAGATAGATGCAGTGCGCACCTGGCCTAGGCCGAAGACAGTTACCGACATTCGGAGCTTCCTCGGTCTGGCAGGATATTACAGGAGATTTGTGAAGGACTTCTCCAGTGTCTCGAAGCCGATGACTTCCTTAATGAAGAAGGATGCACCATTCGAGTGGACAGTCGACTGCGAGAGTTCTTTTCAGAGTCTCAAGGATGCTCTGACATCTGCACCAGTCCTGACTATACTGGACGGTCCAGATGGTTTTGAGGTCTATTGCGACGCATCAGGCAGAGGTATGGGTTGTGTATTGATGCAACACGGGAAGGTCGTGGCATACGCCTCCCGAAAGCTGAAGAAGCATGAAGAGAACTACCCTATCCACGATTTAGAACTGGGAGTCATTGTCTTCGCATTGAAGATATGGCGACATCACTTGTATGGGGTAAGCGTGACAATTTATTCTGACCACAAGAGTTTGAAGTACTTGTTCACTCAGAAGGAGTTGAACATGAGACAAAGAAGGTGGGTCGAGTTCTTAAATGACTACGAAATCAATTTACAGTACAAGGAGGGAAAATCAAATGTGGTAGCTGACGCACTGAGTCGCCGAGCACACTCTCTCCATTCGCTAGTCTCTCACACTAGCTTGGTTGAAGAGGTGCGGAGTGCTCAGATGTCGGATCAGTATATGTTGGAGATTAGGCAAAAGCTTAATGATGGCACATTCGAGGGACAGAAGTACGACTTCCGACTCCACGATGATGACCTGATTAGGCTTAATGGCCGACTGTGTATTCCGAGGAGTAGCGCTGAGCTGAAGGAGCGCATACTGAGTGAATCCCATTGTTCTACTACATCGATTCACCCCGGAGCTTCAAAGATGTATAAAGGTATGAAAAGATATTTTTGGTGGGCTGGAATGAAAAAGGATGTGAATGATTATGTGTTGAGGTGTCTCACTTGTCAGAAGGTCAAGTTTGAGCACCGACGGCCTGGTGGTATGGTACAGCCAATGCCAGTGCCTGAGTGGAAGTTCCATGACATATCAATGGACTTCGTAGTAGGGCTTCCACCTACAAGGGGAGGTCTGAATATGATTTGGGTTGTTGTTGACCGACTGACCAAGGTGGCTCGATTCATACCGATGAAGGACACCTGGAAAGTGGCAAAGCTTGCAGAACTCTTCGACAGAGAGATTGAAAGACATCATGGGGTACCAAAAACGATGGTGACTGACAGGGATACCAGATTCCTCTCGAGGTACTGGAAATCCACACGGGAAGCGCTTGGGTACCGAGGTGATGCTAATTACGGCGTTCCACCCGCAGACCGATGGTCAGAGTGAGCGCACCATCCAGACACTCGAGGATATGTTATGTGTATGTGCACTTGACTTTCAGACCAACTGGATTGACAAGTTACATCTGATCGAGTTCAGCTACGACAACAGTTACCATGCTTCGATTAAGATGTCTCCCTTCCAGGCTTTGTACGATAGACCATGCCGCACGCCATTATGCAGGGATGAGTCGAGTGAGACGGTCATTATAGGACCAGAGTATCTGGAGCAAGTACAGTCAGAAGTACGCCAGATCCGGGCTAATATGAAGACAGCTCAAGATAGGCAGAAATAATGCGCCGATGTGCGCAGACGTGACCTGGAGTTCGCCGTGGGCGATCAGGTATTTCTTAGAGTATCCCCCATGAAGGGAGTGTTTCGTTTTGGCCAGAAAGGCAAGTTGAGCCCGAAATATGTGGGGCCTTATGTTGTGACGGAGCGGATAGGCCCGGTAGCTTACAGCCTAGATTTACCTGCTGAGCTGGGCAAGGTACACGATGTATTTCATGTGTCCCAGTTGAAGAAATATATGTCTCAACCGTCTCATGTACTTCAGCCTGAAAGGCTAACCTTAGAGCCGACCATGCGATCAGTGGAGACTCCCGTACGGATTCAGGACACTAAGACTCGAGACACTCGCCATAAGTCTGTGAGACTAGTGAAAGTTCTCTGGTCTAACCAGAACGTCGAGGAGGCCACCTGGGAGCTGGAAGATAAGATGAAGGCGAAGTACCCGTTGTTGTTTACTTCTTAGTTTTTGTATGTATAGGGTACGGGGCGTACCCCTATTTTAAGGGGGGTAGAGCAGTTCCGGTTATGTGTGTATGACATGTATTTAAATACATTGTCTATGTTATGTTGTTACGGACCGCTGTGTCTTGTCTATGTTGTTGTGTTACAGACCGTTGTGTCTGAATGATGTATGTTGTTTGGGCCCTGTATCCAGTGCTATGTAAGTAAGTTGTTAATGTTGTTATGGAAGTATTGTTGTATAAGTATTCCCCGTGTTTTAATATTTAGGATATGTGGGAAGTATGAACTTTGGGGAAAAAGTTCTTTTAAGGGGGGTAGATTGAAATACCCCAAACCTTAGTATGTTGTTTAAACATTAAAATATGGTATATTAAGACTAAAAAGAGTCTTAGAAACGTTAGTAAACAATTTAAACCATAGAAAACACAATTAAATACCTTAAGGTCAATATGGGCGAAAATGTGCTCTAAGCTTGGGATAGTCTTGGTTAAGACCTAATGAGCTTACCAAGACCTTATTTATATATTAATGAACATATTAAACCAATTACCAAAGAAAACCAAGCTTGAAAACAAGTTAAAACACAACATGTGCTTTAAGGAGTCTTAAAGCACATTTTTGAAAAATTGTTTTGTAAATGGGTTTTGAGTGGCTAAATGTCCATCATTACTCTCTAATTAGTATGTGTACTACTTATCACATTAGGAAGTCTAAATCAATGGGAAATCAAAAATTTCACAAATATGTGCCTTGTTTTGTGAATAGTAACTAAATTAAGCTAGTTTATAACATAAGTCAATATAAGTAAGTTAATTGGTCAACAAAGACAAATATACCCCTTATTACTTAATGGGGGCCGGTTTTTACAAGGTTTGAGTCATCCCCCTTGTTAGTTTAATAAGAAAGAAAGGAAGTGATAAAGCAAGTTACTATTTGCTTTAACTTACAAAATATCTCCAAAAGTAACTCAAACTTCATTCTCTTCATTTCTTTCATGTTCCCACCGTCTCCAATCCTTCCTTCTCCCTCTCTTTCACGGTAATGCTACAGCAACGACGTCAACCTCCATCTTCCATTGCCATTTTATCTTAGCTCCATTTACCAAATCAAAAACCAAGACCACCATTCTTCTAGTCTCACCAAGCTCTCCAACCATGTCTTCTTAGAATTCCAAGAGCTCCATTTCGGTGCCAAGAGGAATCTCCATGGGAGGAGCTTGAGCTCATCTTTTTACATTTTATTGCTCTCCTTTGCTTCAAGGTAAGGAAACTCAAAGAAAAACAACATTTCCTCTTGTTTTGTTAGTTGACCGAAAATCACCATTGATGGTGTTCATTCTCTTGCCTTGTTCTAGCTTCTTTTTAATCACCAAAGGGCTTGGTGGAGTCCTCTCTTGCTACTCTGTCAAACTCTCTTTCATTACCAAGGTAAAACAACTATCTTAATGTTTTAAGATAATGTAAAACTTAGGGTTTATAATGAGATTAAGCATGAAGCTTGAATACTCATTACATTGCTTGTATATTGATTAGAAACTTGACAAGCAAACCAAAGTCTTGCTGGTTTTAATCAAGGAAGAGCAAGGAGAAATTAAGTGAAAAACTTGTGAAGGAAAAGAGGTAAATGTGCTAACCTAATGTAGCCTGTGATGCCTTAGGAGAAATGAGCTTATATTGCTTGTTAAAAACTACCTAAGGAGCCAATGGTGAATGACTTAGTAAAATGTTCTCAAGGAGACTATTAAAGGGCATATATGTTGTTGTATGTATTTGCAGGTCAAAGGCAAATATATTGTGGGAAATTCAGTGTTTAAGGTTTATGTTATTTAAGGGCCTAAGAGCCATGCTATTTAAGGGCCTAAGTGCCAAGCAATTTAAATTATGCACTATATTGTGATGTAGTGTAAATTGGGTGAAGTTTTGTGTGTGAGAATGCTCTTGATGTATTTAGGTGTTCTTGTATGCCCAATGATGAAAACAATGTGTTTTGGCATAGCAATGTTCTAGGAGAACTCATGTCAAAATTTAGGTAATGTACAAGAAGTTCTTGGTGTTTTAAATGAGTTTTGGTGAACTAGGAAGTGTTAGAAATGAACAAGTATATTGCTAGAGAAGAACTATATATTGAGGTGTTCTAGAATGCAAAAAGGACTTGAGCATTGTCTTGGAGATTTTAGAATGCAAATGAGTGTTTTGGAATACACCAAAGTCATTTTTGAACTTGTGTTGAGACTTATGCAAACTTTGGTAAACAAGGAGAAAGTATAAACTTGTAAAAGGATTTCAAGAATAACATAAGGAGTTTGGTTTGTAAGAAAAGATGCTTGGGAGATGATGTTATAGTGGTGAGGAAACATTTTGGCATAGTGGTCATCTTAGGTATGAAACACCACTTAGGAACCTAAGGAGAAAACAATATAAGTGTTAGGAATTTTGGTAAGAAGTGAGTAAGTGATTAAGGAGATAGAAAACAAGTTTTATGGATGTTGTAGGAGGGTGTAAGTGTGCCAATGATGTTGGAAATCATTAGAAGGTTTGAGGAAAAAAATTTGGAAAAGATTTGACAAGTTTTGGACTTGTTCTGGTGGCGGCCGACCCAGAGGACCGACCCTAGGTTGGGTCGGTCGGCCTCTGTTAGTCGCCCATAAGTGGTTCTGGAACGGTCCGACCCAGGAGACTTGGGTCGGACATGGGTCGGTCAGGTGAGTTTAAAAGACGGAAAATTTTTGGAATGGTCCGACCCAGAGGACTTGGGTCGGACGTGGGTCGGACGGAGTGGAATTTTCAAATCCGAGAATTACTGGAAGGGTCCGACCCAGTTGGTTGGGTCGGTCGGGTGGGTCGGCCTGACCCAAAATTTTTTTTTTAAAAAAAGAATATGACTTATGCAATTAACCCTAGGGGTATAATGAAGGTAATCAAGGATAAGTTTGGGCATTAAAACATGTCATATAATCATGTAAAATACTTAGTAAAATTTGAAGTTAAGTAAGTTAATTAACCGACGTTATTAATCATGTATAGGAGTGGCCTACGGTGGAAACAAGTCGAAGCAAGGACTAAGGTATGGTTTTCTTGCAGTCTGTTGCCTACCGGTTTACACCGGCTTGTGTGTTGTTTGTTTTCTGTGCGTTTACGACCTTGTAAGACCTAAGTCATGTAATGAGTTTACAGTTTATTATATTATTGCGTTGTTAAGATGCGACTCATTTCCCTTGTGTGTGTCTAGCAAGACTTAATCACTTGTTGTGAATTGTTAATTAAGTTCCAATGTTGAACTTCTAACAAGTGCTAACTGGGGAGTGAGGAGTCCGGTAGTTCCGGCCACGCGTGTGAGTATGGGAGTCGATGTCATAACCGGTTCGATTCTCTTTGTATGTTATGGTTTTTTCCCATTTTGGTTCTCAACCTTCCCTTTAGCTTATCCAAGGCTATTTTACTGACTCACGTCGGGCCACAGGGGCATACTATGTTGTCGGTGTGCTTGGATTACTATATCCGACACACCTTGGGATTAAGTTATCCGTTCAATCTAACAGGACGTAACGAGTTGTGTAATGAGCTTAACATGAGTTTGGCAACATTCTCTAGGCTCTCCATGTGATCTAACTATGTTGGTTCGTTTCCTAAAAGGAATCGTTCTTGTTATGTTGTGTGTGTTGTTGTTCTAAGCAATATTCCTTGCTACGCTATATATTTATATGTTGAATGTTTGAAATCAATGCCATGTTATCATGACAAATAGTTGCGCGTATCCCGGTAGCCGATGGGCTGCGCGTTAACCATACCAGCCAAGGGTTGTTGACCCTCTCGGGGGCTCCATATTTATATTGCAGGATGAGGATCGAGGAAGCGGAATGGCTTTAGATCCTAGGTCATAGAAATACTTTTGGTTATTTTGGATGTTGAACCCGAGATGCGCCTGTGCTCCCGTGGCGTTATATTTTGGTACCGTTAACTTTGACAGTGGCGGTTGTTGACAGTTACAGTGGCAGAATACAGTTTACAGCTTACGTGAAGTTGTAATGTAAATATTCGTATGGTTGGTAATGTATTACGTATGATGTTAGTACCTAATGCTCGGGAGTCTGATCATCAGACCGGTACACTTGTATTTATTCTGCCTTGTTAACCACGTAGGTGGTTAACGGCGTTGTAGCACCGAACCGTTTAGTTATTGTTTAGTTGTTATTTCCGCTGCGATTTCAATTATTGTTAAGTGCGTAGTAGGGGTGTTACAAAAATTGGTATCAGAGCGAAGTATCGCTCTGATGACTAGAATACCGAGCTTAGGAATATACCGAGTTAGGAAACCTAACCATAGTTACCTAAGAGAGCAGTTATAAAAAGGTTAACCACTAACTAAGTGTGGAAATACCTTATTGTCGGGAAGATGTTACAACCCTTGGACCGATAAGTGTGCAAGCATAATGCTAATGAATGTTCGTGTGAATTCAGATGTCAGGTAGACCACGTGGTAGAGGCCGCGAGCGCGGCATTGGTGATACCGGGAACCAGGGAGAAAATACTACAGCACAAGTCATGGCACAAGTCATGGCCGACGCAGTAGTGGCCGCCGTAGCCCAGATGGTCCCGCAGTTGGTAGCTGCGATACAGCAGGGGCAACAGCCCGAAGTTCAGCCACCACCGCCACCGCCTCGAGAGACCAACTGGGTCAAGGCGTTGGCAGATTTGAGACCCTCATCATTTAGTGGGGAGACCGATCCTAGTAAGCTGGAGGCGTACATCTCCGAGATGGAAACCGCCTACGAGACCTTGAATGTGCCGAGGAGGTCAAGGTCCGTCTTGCCGCTTACTATCTGAAGGGTTCGGCACAGAGTTGGTGGAAGTTGGTACGGGAGGGCAGAGTTGCTGACCCTACCTTTCAGTGGAGGGAGTACACGGCTCTACTGCGAGCCAAGTACTACCCGATACACGTGCAAGAGGCCAAGCGCCTAGAGTTGGACAATTTGAGACAAGGGGATAAGATGACGGTAGATGAGTACTACTCCGCCTTCGTCGGACTTATCCACCTGCTACCAGATCTGGGTTACTCAGACCGGATACTGGTAAACCGTTTCTACAACGGGCTGAGCTACCGCCTACGCTACGGTATGGGGCCAACCGGATATACTACTTTGTAGGAGTGCTATCATGCCGCTGCTATAGTAGAGATCACCGTCCGTCTGAGAAACGAGGAGAATGCGCTCAAGCGCAAGGCCACGAGCGAGTGTCAAAGCACGCAAGGGTACGGGGGAGGGAAGAAGAAAAAGCCATACCCCCAGTCCCAGAAAGGACAGCAACAGGGTGGCAAGGGCCAAGCCCAGACCACCACTGCTGAGGAGCCGTTGCAGCTCACCTATGCATATGCGGCTAAGCCTCTACGCTCTCAACCATTCAAGGCTAGCGCGGGATCTGGATCCGATCGCCACTACTACTGCAAGTGGTGTAACGGAGACCACCCCAGCAAGGACTGCAAGGGCAATGATGTGCAGTGCCGATTCTGCAAGAAGATGGGGCATCGTGACTACGAGTGCTTCCAGAACCCGAACGGTAGAAACTACAAGCCCAAGGGGCAGTGGAAGGGTAAGGCCACCGCGATCACCGATGGCCCGAAGACGGCTAATCAGCCACCCACAGATCAGAGGTACACTGATTCCCAGAAGGGGAAAGGGTCGGGACCTAGCAAGGCCGCCCTGAATGTGGTGCACCGGTCTGAGGCACCAGGACCCTCTTCTAGACCAGGTACCACCTAAACTGTTGAATGAAATAAGTGATTGCATACCGCATTTCATGCATATGTGATAGTGAGTTTAAATTTACGACCATGTAAGTAAAGAGTTAAAGTATAGTGCGAAAACACCTAAATTAGGTAATTTGAAACTTAGGAACCTTCAATATTTGCTATCCAATCCCACCCACACCAAACCCTGAAGAAACCACCATCAACATCACCGATTTCCCAACGGAGCAATGTCAGGTCATCCAACCAGGTATGATACTCTTAAATGGATACCTGACACCGGAAGCACAAATCCACATTATCCGACGATGCGACGAACTGGGAGCAGCACCTGGAGGTTTCTATACACCCGAATACTCGAGCGGATCAAAAATGAAGCTGAAGATGATGTGCATGGGTAAGGACTGGAACCCTTACACCAAGACATATCAGGATGTGCGAGCTGAAGACGGAGAAACTGTACCAGGTATACCTGAGGAGTTCCTTGCAGTCGTTAACCACGCCGTGGGAATTGCTCAGCAAGTTGAAACGGATTCAATACCAAGTGTTAAAGCAGATTTATGTATTGCGAACTTCTACCAGAAAGGTGGACGGTTAGGGTTACACCAAGATAAGGACGAGTCACCCGAGTCTCTAAGTAAGGGAGTACCCGTGGTGTCTTGGTCCATTGGTGATACCGCAGTGTTTGTGTACGGCGAGCAGAAGTGTGCTGATCTCGCAAAGAAGCTAGTGTTGAAATCAGGAGATGTGTTAATCGTGGGTGGGCAGTCAAGGATGCTATATCATGGTATCAAGAAGATCAAACTGAATACCGCACCGTCGACAGTGACCAATGCCACACACATGAAACCGGGACGTTTGAATTTGACTTTCAGGCAGTTTTAAAGCCTTGTGTAATTATGTAATGTGTTAAGCCAGTTGAATGTTGAGGATGCTATATTTAGCTATGTTTACAATGTAAACCAACTTATGGTGTAAAGAGTATGTTAATGAGTAAAGAGGTGTTGTTTTGGAAGTATATCAACCGTGTTGTTACCATATACTTATGAAGTTTGCCAATGAATTAGGCTATGCACTCGGAACGGGAGGTATACTGAGTGTCTGCAATAAGGCAGAAGCCGGCAAGAGCGGCACAATCCTCACCGGTACCTTTCTAGTCAATGGCGTGGATGCTTCGATCTTGTTCGACTCCGGAGCCTCACATACATTTGTTTCGCTATCTTTTGCGAAGAGGCTGGGGTTAGACGATGAAGAGATGCCTGATTTCCTAGTCTCTCTCCCGTCGAGAGAGCGGATCAAGTGTACCCGCTACCACCGAGATGTTGTTGTACGAATTAGAGACGAGGAGTTTCCGATATACTTGATAGAATTCGATGGACTTGGTTTTGATGTGATTGTCAGGATGATCTGGTTGGAGCGGTACAAGGGCAGAATCCTATGTGCCGAGCATCGTCTGCTTCTTCGGAGTCCGTCTGAGGTTACTATATCATACCGCCAGAGGCCCAGGGAGCCTTCGACTCAGATCATCACCGCCATGGCCATGTATCGTGAGCTACGAAGAGGGAATGATGTATACCTCTACTATGTCCAGGACATAGAGGGAGACCCAGAGTTTAGCCCAGATGTGCCGGCAGTGTCGGAGTTTCCTGACGTATTTCCTAAGGAACTGCCGGGCATGCCGCCAGCACGGAAAGTCGAGTTTGAGATTGATTTGGTTCCGGGCACCGGACCAATTGCGAAGGAGCCCTATCGTATGGCTCCAACAGAGATGATAGAGCTCAAGGAGCAGCTGAGAGATCTACTCGACAAGGGATTTATCAGCCCTAGCGTTTCACCATGGGGAGCGCCGGTCCTCTTCGTGAAGAAGAAGGACGGTAGTCTCCGCCTTTGTATTGATTATCGAGAGCTGAATGTAGTTACGGTGAAGAACCGTTATCCTTTACCACGCATCGACGACTTATTTGATCAGTTGAAAGGAGCATTAGTATTCTCCAAGATAGATTTACGATCCGGTTACCATCAGATTGCTATCCGGGAAAGTGACATCGAGAAGACCGCATTCAGAACCAGATATGGACACTATGAATTTACGGTTATGCCGTTTGGTTTATCCAATGCACCAGCCAAGTGTATGGACTTAATGAACCGCTTGTTCCAAGACCAGATGGACAAGTCAGTGGTAGTCTTCATCGACGATATACTTGTGTACTCGAAATCGAGAGGTGAGCATGAAAGCCACCTGAGAAATGTGTTACAAACATTGAGAAGGAATCAGTTGTA
Organism: Limonium bicolor; assembly: GCA_023374045.1. Lineage (NCBI taxonomy): Eukaryota > Viridiplantae > Streptophyta > Magnoliopsida > Caryophyllales > Plumbaginaceae > Limonium > Limonium bicolor. Next base: position 311,796,212 of record CM041779.1, read on the forward strand.
TGCGAAATTTTCTAAGTGTGAGTTTTGGTTGAACCAAGTATCCTTTCTTGGTCATGTGATTTCTGAGGCCGGGATCGTTGTTGATCCGGCAAAGATAGATGCAGTGCGCACCTGGCCTAGGCCGAAGACAGTTACCGACATTCGGAGCTTCCTCGGTCTGGCAGGATATTACAGGAGATTTGTGAAGGACTTCTCCAGTGTCTCGAAGCCGATGACTTCCTTAATGAAGAAGGATGCACCATTCGAGTGGATAGTCGACTGCGAGAGTTCTTTTCAGAGTCTCAAGGATGCTCTGACATCTGCACCAGTCCTGACTATACCAGACGGTCCAGATGGTTTTGAGGTCTATTGCGATGCATCAGGCAGAGGTATGGGTTGTGTATTGATGCAACACGGGAAGGTCGTGGCATACGCCTCCCGACAGCTGAAGAAGCATGAAGAGAACTACCCTACCCACGATTTAGAACAGGGTGCCATTGTCTTCGCATTGAAGATATGGCGACATCACTTGTATGGGGTAAGCGTGACAATTTATTCTGACCACAAGAGTTTGAAGTACTTGTTCACTCAGAAGTAGTTGAACATGAGACAAAGAAGGTGGGGCGAGTTCTTAAATGACTACGATATCAATTTACAGTACAAGGAGGGAAAATCAAATGTGGTAGCTGACGCACTGAGTCGCCGAGCACACTCTCTCCATTCGCTAGTCTCTCATACTAGCTTGGTTGAAGAGGTACGGAGTGCTCAGATGTCGGATCAGTATATGTTGGAGATTAGGCAGAAGCTTATTGATGGCACATTCGAGGGTCAGAAGTACGACTTCCGACTCCACAATGATGACCTGATTAGGCTTAACGGCCGACTGTGTATTCCAAGGAGTAGCGCTGAGCTGAAGGAGCGCATACTGAGTGAATCCCATTGTTCTACTACATCGATTCACCCCGGAGCTTCAAAGATGTATAAAGGTATGAAAAGATATTTTTGGTGGGCTGGAATGAAAAAGGATGTGAATGATTATGTGTTGAGGTGTCTCACTTGTCAGAAGGTCAAGTTTGAGCACCAACGGCCTGGTGGTATGGTACAGCCAATGCCAGTGCCAGAGTGGAAGTTCCATGACATTTCTATGGACTTCGTAGTAGGGCTTCCGCCTACAAGGGGAGGTCTGAATATGATTTCGGTTGTTGTTGACTGACTGACCAAGGTGGCTAGATTCATACCGATGAAGGACACCTGGAAAGTGGAAAAGCTTGCAGAACTCTTCGACAGAGAGATTGTAAGACATCATGGGGTACCAAAAACGATTCTGACTGACAGGGATACCAGATTCCACTCGAGGTACTGGAAATCCACACGGGAAGCGCTTGGTACCGAGCTGAAGCTAAGTACGGCGTTCCACCCGCAGACCGATGGTCAGAGTGAGCGCACCATCCAGACACTCGAGGATATGTTACATGCATGTGCACTTGACTTTCAGACCAGCTGGATTGACAAGTTACATCTGATCGAGTTCAGCTACAACAACAGTTACCATGCTTCGATTAAGATGTCTCCCTTCCAGGATTTGTACGGTAGACCATGCCGCACGCCATTATGATGGGATGAGTCGAGTGAGACGGTCATTATAGGACCAGAGTATCTGGAGCAAGTACAGTTAGAAGTACGCCAGATCCGGGCTAATATGAAGGCAGCTCAAGATAAGCAGAAATCATGCGCCGATGTGCGCAGACGTGACCTGGAGTTTGCCGTGGGCGATCAGGTATTTCTTAGAGTATCCCCCATGAAGGGAGTGTTTCGTTTTGGCCAGAAAGGCAAGTTGAGCCCGAAATATGTGGGGCCTTATGTTGTGACGGAGCAGATAGGCCCGGTAGCTTACAGGCTAGATTTACCTGCTGAGCTGGGCAAGGTACACGATGTATTTCATGTGTCCCAGTTGAAGAAATATATGTCTCATCCGTCTCATGTACTTCAGCCTGAAAGGCTAACCTTAGAGCCGACCATGCAATCAGTGGAGACTCCCGTACGGATTCTGGACACTAAGACTCGAGACACTCGCCATAAGTCTGTGAGACTGGTGAAAGTTCTCTGGTCTAACCAGGACGTCGAGGAGGCCACCTGGGAGCTGGAAGATAAGATGAAGGCGAAGTACCCGTTGTTGTTTACTTCTTAGTTTTTGTATGTATAGGGTACGGGGCGTACCACTATTTAAAGGGGGGTAGAGCCGTTCCGGTTATGTGTGTATGACATGTATTTAAATACATTGTCTATGTTATGTTGTTACGGACCGCTGTGTCTTGTCCATGTTGTTGTGTTACAGACCGTTGTGTCTGAATGATGTATGTTGTTTGGGCCCTATATCCGGTGCTATGTAAGTATGTTGTTAATGTTGTTATGGAAGTATTGTTGTATAAGTATTCCCTGTGTTTTAATATTTAGGATATGTGGGAAGTATGAACTTTGGGGACAAAGTTCTTTTAAGGGGGTAGATTGAAATACCCCAAACCTTAGTATGTTGTTTAAACATTAAAATATGGTAAATTAAGACTAAAAAGAGTCTTAGAAACGTTAGTAAACAATTTAAACCATAGAAAACACAATTAAATACCTTAAGGTCAATATGGGCGAAAATGTGCTCTAAGCTTGGGATAGTCTTGGTTAAGACCTAATGAGATTACCAAGACCTTATTTATATATTAATGAACATATTAAACCAATTACCAAAGGAAACCAAGCTTGAAAACAAGTTAAAACACAAAATGTGCTTTAAGGAGTCTTAAAGCACATTTTTGAAAAATAATTTTGTAAATGGGTTTTGAGTGGCTAAATGTCCATCATTACTCTCTAATTAGCATGTGTACTACTTAGTATCACATTAGGAAGTCTAAATATATGGGAAATCAAAAATTTCACAAATTTCACAAATATGTGCCTTGTTTTGTGAATAGTAACTAAATTAAGCTAGTTTATAACATAAGTCAATATAAGTAAGTTAATTGGTCAACAAAGACAAATATACCCCTTATTACTTAATGGGGGCCGGTTTTTACAAGGGATGAATCATCCCCCTTGTTAGTTTAATAAGAAAGAAAGGAAGTGATAAAGCTAGTTACTATTTACTTTAACTTACAAAATATCTCCAAAAGTAACTCAAACTTCATTCTCTTCATTTCTTTCATGTTCCCACCGTCTCCAATCCTTCCTTCTCCCTCTCTTTCATGGTAATGCTACAGCAACAACATCAACCTCCATCTTCCATTGCCATTTTCTCTTAGCTCCATTTACCAAATCAAAAACCAAGACCACCATTCTTCTAGTCTCATCAAGCTCTCCAACCTTGTCTTCTTAGAATTCCAAGAGCTCCATTTCGGTGCCAAGAGGAATCTCCATGGGAGGAGCTTGAGCTCATCTTTTTACATTTTATTGCTCTCCTTTGCTTCAAGGTAAGGAAACTCAAAGAAAAACAACATTTCCTCTTGTTTTGTTAGTTGACCGAAAATCACCATTGATGGTGTTCATTCTCTTGCCTTGTTCTAGCTTCTTTTTAATCTCCAAAGGGCTTGGTGGAGTCCTCTCTTGCTACTCTGTCAAACTCTCTTTCATTACCAAGGTAAAACAACTATCTTAATGTTTTAAGACAATGTAAAACTTAGGGTTTATAATGAGATTAAGCATGAAGCTTGAATGCTCATTACATTGCTTGTATATTGATTAGAAACTTGACAAGCAAACCAAAGTCTTGCCGGTTTTAATCAAGGAACAGCAAGGAGAAATTAAGTGAAAAACTTGTGATGGAAAAGAGGTAAATGTGCTAACCTAATGTAGCTTGTGATACCTAAGGAGAAATGAGCTTATATTGCTTGTTAAAAACTACCTAAGGAGCCAATGGTGAATGACTTAGTAAAATGTTCTCAAGGAGACTATTAAAGGGCATATGTGTTGTTGTATGTATTTGCAGGTCAAAGGCAAATATATTGTGGGAAATTCAGTGTTTAAGGATTATGTTATTTAAGGGCCTAAGAGCCATGCTATTTAAGGGCCTAAGTGCCAAGCAATTTAAATTATGCACTATATTGTGATGTAGTGTAAATTGGGTGAATTTTTGTGTGTGAGAATGCTCTTGATGTATTTAGGTGTTCTTGTATGCCCAATGATGAAAACAATGTGTTTTGGCATAGCAATGTTCTAGGAGAACTCATGTCAAAATTTAGGTAATGTACAAGAAGTTCTAGGTGTTTTAAATGAGTTTTGGTGAAGTAGGAAGTGTTAGAAATGAACAAGTATATTGCTAGAGAAGAACTATATATTGAGGTGTTCTAGAATGCAAAAAGGACTTGAGCATTGTCTTGGAGATTTTAGAATGCAAATGAGTGTCTTGGAATACACCAAAGTCATTTTTGAACTTGTGTTGAGACTTATGCAAACTTTGGTAAACAAGGAGAAAGTATAAACTTGTAAAAGGATTTCAAGAATAACATAAGGAGTTTGGTTTGTAATAAAAGATGCTTGGGAGATGATGCTATAGTGGTGAGGAAACATTTTGGCATAGTGGTCATCTTAGGTATGAAACACCAGTTAGGAACCTAAGGAGAAAACAATATAAGTGTTAGGAATTTTGGTAAGAAGTGAGTAAGTGATTAAGGAGATAGAAAATGAGTTTTATGGATGTTGTAGGAGGGTGTAAGTGTGCCAATGATGTTGGAAATCATTAGAAGGTTTGTGGAAAAAAATTTGGAAAAGATTTGACAAGTTTTGGACATGTTCTGGTGGCGACCGACCCTAGGTTGGGTCGGTCGGCCTCTGTTAGTCGCCCATAAGTGGTTCTGGAACGGTCCGACCCAGGGACTTGGGTCGGACATGGGTCGGTCAAGTGAGTTTAAAAGACTGAAAATTTCTGGAATGGTCCGACCCAGAGGACTTGGGTTGGACGTGGGTCGGACGGAGTGGAATTTTCAAATCCGAGAATTACTGGAAGGGTCTGACCCAGTTGGTTGGGCCGGTCGGTGGGTCGGCCTGACCCAAAATTTTTTTTTTTTAAAAAATATGACTTATGTAATTAACCCTAGGGGTATAATGAAGGTAATCAAGGATAAGTTTGGGCATTAAAACATGTCATATAATCATGTTAAATACTTAGTAAAATTTGAAGTTAAGTAAGTTAATCAACCGACGTTATTAATCATGTATAGGAGTGGCCTACGGTGGAAACAAGTCGAAGCAAGGACCAAGGTATGGTTTTCTTGCAGTCTGTTGCCTACCGGTTTACACCGGCTTGTGTGTTGTTTGTTTTCTGTGTGTTTACGACCTTGTAAGACCTAAGTCATGTAATGAGTTTACAGTTTATTATATTATTGCGTTGTTAAGATGTGACTCATTTCCCTTATGTGTGTCTAACAAGACTTAATCACTTGTTGTGAATTGTTAATTAAGTTCCAATGTTGAACTTCTAACAAGTGCTAACTGGGGAGTGAGGAGTCCGGTAGTTCCGGCCACGCGTGTGAGTATGGGAATCGATGTCATAACCGGTTCGATTCTCTTTGTATGTTATGGTTGTTTTCCATTTTGGTTCTCAACCTTCCCTTTAGCTTATCCAAGGCTATTTTACTGACTCACGTCGGGCCACAGGGGCATACTATGTTTGTTCGGTGTGCTTGGATTACTATATCCGACACACCTTGGGATTAAGTTATCCGTTCAATCTAATAGGACGGTAACGAGTTGTGTAACGAGCTTAGTATGAGTTTGGCAACATTCTCTAGGCTCTCCATGTGATCTAACTATGTTGGTTCGTTTCCTAAAAGGAATCGTTCTTGTTATGTTGTGTGTGTTGTTGTGCTAAGCAATATTCCTTGCTACGCTATATATTTATATGTTGAATGTTTGAAATCAATGCCATGTTATCATGACAAATAGTTGCGCGTATCCCGGTAGCCGATGGGCTGCGCGTTAACCATACCAGCCAAGGGTTGCTGACCCCCTCGGGGGCTCCATATTTATATTGCAGGATGAGGATCGAGGAAGCGGAATGGCTTTAGATCCTAGGTTGTAGAAATACTTTTGGTTATTTTGGATGTTGAGCCCGGGATGCGCCTGTGCTCTCATGGCGTTATATTTTGGTACCGTTAACTTTGACAGTGGCGGTTGTTGACAGTTACAGTGGCAGAATACAGTTTACAGCTTACAGTGACGTTGTAATGTAAATACTCGGTATGGTTGGTAATGTATATACGTATGGATGTTAGTACCTAATGCTCGGGAGTCTGATCAACAGACCGGTACACTTGTATTTATTCTGCCTTGTTAACCACGTAGGTGGTTAACGGCGTTATAGCACCGAACCGTTTAGTTATTGTTTAGTTGTTATTTCCGCTGCGATTTCAATTATTGTTAAGTGCGTAGTAGGGGTGTTACAAAAATTATCATTTTCGTGTATTATCGTAAATATATATATCCATGTCTGGCATATTGTTTTGAAAATCTTGAATTAAATAAAAGTTTTGTTCATTTTAGACTTATATTTTTAAAATTACAACTAGTTAAGTACTGTTACTTTAGAAATGTCAATTCATACACACCCGTACAATGACGTCCTCTCCATCTAATGTGTGTATCATATTATGCCAGGAGAGGAAGGTGGCTAAATAATGACTTAATATCAATCGTTGATGTGCTTGACAACACTAGCTAGTTTTTGAATTTCATGTTTGGGAAAAGAGAAACTAAAGAGTTGTGAACAATGGGAGAGATATAGACGACAGAAGGAGAGGAGGAGTCGACCCTAGTGTGGACGAATGATTGTAATGTAGCTGATGTGTATGCAAAAGATTTAACTTCAAATACCTAGTATTAGTAGTTTCTGTTAGGCTTGATTGAGGTGTGGGTGGGTTAAGAAGATCGTCTATCTTGAATATTTATCTCGCGAATACTATCCCAACTTTACAGTTTAAATTTTGAACGTCAATTTAAAACCCTAATTCGTTATTGGTCTCATATTTGTATGTGTGCATGTTCCTTATTCCTATTTGTTTAGGATGTGGATTGGTTGCATTTTTGCACACTTTGTTTATTTAAAAAAATAGTATATTCTTTTACCGGTTAATTTACAGACTTAATTTCCCAAACAAAAGTCTTCATAATTAATGTATATTTTCAACTACGGAGAAAATAAGAAAAAAAATAATTTAATTTTAATGTTATCTACTTTAGAAAAAAGTAAAATATTAATTTTACCCTAAAATATTAAGTAATTTTAAAGTGAAATGAAACTAATAAAAGTAGGAAAATTGTAATTGGATAATATAATTAATCATTTTTTTTCTTAATAATTAATCTATTCAGTTTTATTGATACAATGAATCCTTAATTAAAAATTATAAAGAAAATTTCTTTTAAGTAAAATAAATAAATAATTATAGTTTACTTATATATTATTCAGGCCGTTGTACATTGTGCAATGTGTGAGAGTAAAATATATACAAATTTTAAATGATTGTAACTTTTAAAATGTAAATCCAAGATAAAAACTTTTTATACCATTGTTCATCTATATATATTCAATCTCTACAAAAACAAGACCAATCATTGATATGTTTTACATGTTTAAAAAGTTACAATAGTTACATATACATATTCATACATATCAACTAGATTTATGATTCACCATATACCGTTTTAAATACATCATACAATAATAATACACTACAAAACAGTAATGATCCATTATCTGTTACGAAATTGGTATGTAAGGGAGTATTTGATACACCATATAAGGCTTACTAACATCATACAAATAATTGTAATACACCACAAAATAATAATAATACATCACAAAACAATGATAATCCATTATTAGTTTTGAATTTTGTTATCTAATTCATCATTTGTTAATTAATGAATCAAAATATCAATTTTAAGGAATCATAATATTAATTTTAATGAATAATATCATCAATTTAATGTATCATCATAAACATATAAAAATAAAAAAATTTAAACAATAATACAACACAAATCAATAATTGATACGTAAGAAAAATACATGATTCACCATATAAGGTTTAAAATACATTACAAAACAATAATGATTTTTTATCGGTTCTGAAGTTTGTTATCTAATTCACCACTTATTAATTAATGAATCATGATATCAATTTCAATGAATCATAATATCAAAATTAATGAATCATGATATCAATTTTAATGAATCATAATATCAAAATTAATGAATCATATTATCAGTTTAGTGTCTTATCATAAATATATATCCATATCTGCCATTGCTTTAAATCTTGAATTAAATATAATTTTTTTCATTTTAGGCTTACGTTTTTAAAATTACAACTAGTTAAGTATTGTTACTTTAAAAATGTCAATTCATACACACCCGTACAATGACGTTTGTCCATCTAATTTGCCTATCATATTATGCAAGAAGGTGAAGGTGGCTAAATAATGACTTAATATCAATTGTTGATGTGCTCAACAACACTAGCTAGTTTTTTAGTTTCATCATTGGTAAAAGGGAAACTAAAGAGTTGTGGACATTGGGAGAGATATAAGCGAAGGAGGGAGAGGAAGAGTCGACCCTAGTGTGGACGAATGATTGTACGTAGCTGATGTGTATGCGAAAGATTTAACTTCAAATGCTTTGTAATATGTAGGCCTTGATTGAGGTGTGGGTGGGTTAAGAAGAGCATCTATCTTGAATATTTATCTCCCGAATATTATCCCACCTTTTACAGATGAAATTTTGAACGTCAATTTAAAACCCTAATTCGTTATATGTCATCATATTTGTATGCGTGCATGTTTCCTACTCCTATTTGTTTAGGATGTGGATTGGTTGTGTTTTGCACACTTCATTTATTTTTAAAAAATAGTAAGGAAATTTCACGAGATACCCCCGAGGTTTGAACAAATTTTATGAAATACCCTTTGATGTTTTATTTTTATTATGAGATACCCCTGAGGTTTCATTTAGTTTACAAGATACCCTTGATGTTTCATTTTCATTACAAGATATCTCTAAGGTTTCATTTTCATTACGAGATACCCTTCCATTCAAATTCTGATTAATTATATTGTTAATATTCTCATTTTACCCTCACACCATATGCCCCGCAATAACCTCAGTGGTTTATGGTTAAATTTTAAAATTTTAAGATATATAAAAGTACACAAAAATAAGTAAAGATAAAATAAAATTTGAATGAAATTTTAAAAAATGAATATGATTAAATAAATAAAAACAAATAATCAAAAGATTTTAAAAATAAATAGAAATGGCTAAACAATAAAAAAAATTAAGAGTAAATTATTAGGAACCCTCTTGAGGTTTTGGGATAATACCAGTAACCACCTTGTGTTTATCATAATTATTGGTAACCACCCTTGAGGTTACAGTATCTCTGACTACGCGCCCCCGAACTGTAACTCCGTTAATAAATCGTTAACCCCTTGCTGACTTGTCAGCATTTTTACTAAATGATGTCAGGCTGGACAAAAAACACTGCTTAATTAGCATTGTCCAAGTCTCTCTCATCCCACCGCTATTTTTCTATATACGTCAACCCTAACTCATTTAATATGATCATACTCCAAATCTTCCACGCGTGTTTAGGAGGTTGTTTCCGCTACACAACACTTAAGTAAGGAGTTGTTCTTCGTTGTAGACTATTCCTGGGTTAGGGTTGACATTTTTAGGAAAATAGTAATGGGATGAGAGAGACTTAGATGATGCTGATTAAGCAGTGGTTTTTGTTCAACCTTGCATCATTTAGTGATTAAGCTGACAAGTCATCTAGGGGTTAACGATTTATTAACGACGCTATAGTTGGAGGCTCGTAGTTAGAGATACCGTAACCTCAAGGTGGTTACCAATAATTATGATAAACTCAAGGTGGTTACCGGTATTATCCCAAAACCTCAAGGGGGTTCCAAGTAATTTACTCAAAAATTAATTTATTAAAAAACATAAATTGTTGCATAATTAAAAAATATTGTAATGGAGACTTAAAATCATAAAATAGTTATACAAATACATTAAAATCACACGGAAATTGATTATATTTTATGTTGCTTTATACTTTATTTTTCTAATTTTAAAATAATGAGTTTTTTTATGTACCATATGAAATTGTTACTTTTAATAATTTTCATACTATTGTTATACTTGTCTATTTAAATCATTGTTGCGTAACACATTCACAATTTATATTTATTTTTCAAATAATTTATTGCTTTTTTATTTAGTCATTTCCAGTTTTTAACTATTTTTGTATATTTAATATTATTCATTTTTCAAAATTGATCAAATGTTATAGGATCTTTAATTATTTTTGTGTAATTTTCTATATTTTAATTTTTTATAAAAAATAGACCATAAACCCCTAAAGTTATTATGGGCATATGGTGTGAGGGTAATATGGGGAAATTAACAATATAGTATATCACAATTTGAACGGGGTGGTATCTTGTAATGAAATTGAAATCTCAGAGGTATCTCGTAATGAAAATGAAACTTCACGGGTATCTCGTAAAGAAAATGAAATTTCATGGATATCTTGTAATTAAAATGAAATATCAGGGGTATTTCATAAAATTCACTCACCGCTCAGGGGTATCTCGTGAAATACCGGTTTCTGACTTTATTTGTGACACAACAACCTTCATAATTAATGTATCTTTTCAGCTACCGTATCTATTTTTAGGGAGAAAATGGGAAAAAATAATTTGATGTTAATGTTATTTTCTTTTAGAAAATAAGTAAAATATTAATTTTACACTAAAATATTAAGTTATTTTAAAGTGAAACTCTATAATTTATCAAACTAAATGTTAATGTTAGAATGAAGACATTGTAATTGAATAATATAATTAATCATTTTTTCTTCTCTTACTAAATCATCATTCGGTTTTATTGGTACAAAGAATCCTTAATTAAAAGTTATAAAGAAATTTTCTTTTAAGTAAAAAATAAAAAATTATAGTTTTAACACATACTCCGTTTGTGCAATGTGCAATTGTGCATTGTGCAATGTGCACGTGAGAGTAAAATATATACAAATTTTAAATGATGGTAACTTTAAAAATGTAAATCCAAAATAAAAAAACTTTTTATACCATTGTTCATCTAAATTCAAGCTCTTCAAAACAAGTCTAATCATTGATATGTTTGACAAGTTTTAAAAGTTAAATTAGTTACATGTATATATCCATACATATCAACCAGATTTATGATTCACCGTACACAATTTTATATACACCATACAACAATAATAATACACTACAAAATCATAATGATCCATTTTATGTTAAGAAATTGGTATGTTAGGGAAATATTTGAGTCACCATATAAGGCTTACAAACATAATACAAATAATTATACACCACAAAATAATGATAATAATAATAATACATCACAAAAATGATAATCCATTATTAGTTCTGAATTTTGTTATCTAATTCATCATTTTTTAATTAATGAATCATAATATCAATTTTAATGAATCATAATATTAATTATAATGAATCATATCATCAATTTAGTGTATCATCGTAAACATATAATAATAAAGAATTTAAACAATAATATAACACAAAACAATAATTGGTATGTAAGCAACATACATGATTCACCATATAAAGTTTAAAATACATCACAAAACAATAATAATACTCCATAAAAAATAATGGATTATCATTTATTAGGGAATGATGTATCTCGTAATCATGTTAATTAATATTTTACTTATTTTCTAAAGTAGATAACATTAAAATCAAATTATTTTTTTTCTTATTTTCTCCGTAGTTGAAAATATACATTAATTATGAAGACTTTTGTGTGGGAAATTAAGTCTGTAAATTAAACTGTAAAAGAATATACTATTTTTTTTAAATAAACGAAGTGTGCGAAAATGCAACCAATCCACATCCTAAACAAATAGGAGTAAGAAACATGCACACATACAAATATGATGACCAATAACGAATTAGGGTTTTAAATTGACGTTCAAAATTTCAACTGTAAAGTTGGGATAGTATTCGCGAGATAAATATTCAAGATAGACGATCTTCTTAACCCACCCACACCTCAATCAAGCCTAACAGAAACTACTAATACTAGGTATTTGAAGTTAAATCTTTTGCATACACATTAGCTACGTTACAATCATTCGTCCACACTAGGGTCGACTCCTCCTCTCCTTCCGTCGCCTATATCACTCCCATTGTTCACAACTCTTTTGTTTCCCTTTTCCCAAACATGAAATTCAAAAACTAGCTAGTGTTGTCAAGCACATCAACGATTGATATTAAGTCATTATTTAGCCACCTTCCTCTCCTGGCATAATATGATACACACATTAGATGGAGAGGATGTCATTGTACGGGTGTGTATGAATTGACATTTCTAAAGTAATAGTACTTAACTAGTTGTAATTTTAAAAATATAAGTCTAAAATGAACAAAATTTTTATTTAATTCAAGATTTTCAAACACAATGCCAGACATATCCATATATATATTTACGATAATACACGAAAATGATAATTTGATTCATTAATTTAGATGTTATGATTCATTAAAATTGATATCATGATTCATTAATTTTTATATCATGATTCATTAAAATTGATATCATGATTCATAATTTAGTAAGTAGTGAATTAGATGACAAACTTTAGAACTGATGAAAAATCATTATTTTTTATGGAGTATTATTATTGTTTTGTGATGTATTTTAAACCTTATATGGTGAATCATGTATTTTGCTTACGTACCAATTATTAAGTTTGACAAGTTTAAAAAGTTATATTAGTTACATGTATATATCCATACATATCAACCAGATTTATGATTCACTGTATACAATTTTATATACACCATACAACAATAATAATACACTACAAAATCATAATGATCCATTTTATGTTAAGAAATTGGTATGTTTGGGAAATATTTAAGTCACCATACATGGCTTACAAACATAATACAAATAATTATACACCACAAAATAATGATAATAATAAAAATACATCACAAAATGATAGTCCATTATTAGTTCTGAATTTTGTTATCTAATTCATCATTTGTTAATTAATGAATCATAATATCAATTTTAATGAATCATATAATAATAAAGAATTTAAACAATAATATAACACAAAACAATCATTGGTACGTAAGAAAAATACATGATTCACCATATAAGGTTTAAAATACATCACAAACAATAATAATACTCCATAAAAAATAATGATTGTTTATCTGAAGTTTGTTATCTAATTCACCACTTATTAATTAATTAATCATGATATCAATTTCAATGAATCATAATATCAAAATTAATGAATCATATTATCAGTTTAGTGTATTATCATAAATATATATCCATGTCTAGCATTGTTTTAAAATCTTGAATTAAATAATATTTTTTTCATTTTAGACTTATATTATTAAAATTACAACTAGTTAAGTATTGTTACTATTAAAAATGTCACCTTATACACACCGGCCTGTACAATGACGTCCTGTCCATCTTTTTTTTATAATTAGGGGCTCAAGGCCTGAAAATGCCACCAGGGCAATTAGAATTCCACAACATAGAGACTCAAACTCTTCATACCTTTCTACGCCTACTAATCATACAATCACAGGGGGAAAGCCAACCCATGACCCTACTCAGTGGCGGATCCATAAATCTTGTTTAGGGGGGGGGGGGCAAAAAAAATTTTTGACACTAATTTTCTTTAAAATTTTATATTATGTTGTATTTTTTAAAAATTTATAAGAGTAATTTGACAAATTTTCAAATTTCAGGAGGGCTAGAGCCCCCCTAGCCCCCCTCTCCGTCCGCCCCTAACCCTACCTAGCTTTCTTTTTGCCCCTCCTAGCTACCTTACTAACACGGGAAAGCTTACTAAAGCCTAAGAGCCTTTTTCCGGCCACCTTTCTGGACCCGCTAGTAGAGGAGTTCCTTGAACACTTATCGGAATCTTTTTTTGACCCTTCACTTGTAGCCTGACATCTTTGACGAAAACTCGCTCTCTGCTCACGAATTATCCCTTCTAAGTTACCAAGGGCGCGTTCTTCATCTGGGACAGAACACCTTAGCTTTTTTGCTAGAACGAGTGTCTGCCTCGCTTCCTCCTTCACAAAGGCCTCATTGGGATACTCTGATGGCTTAAGAGACCCTTCAATTGGCTCGCACCCTGGGGGAAATTCGGGGTCCTCGAAGAGGCTCCTAAGAGCACCACCATCGTCTTCCTCCTCCATCATCGAAGTCTGTAGAACAGCAGGTTCTGATCCTGGTCGACTAGGGCGAAAAACAGCAGCACCATCGTTAGGGCCTCGACCGGCCAGTCTGTACACCCCATCCAACAACAAACACATAACAATATTCTACAGCGAAAATATACTACTTCACATTACTTAACTCGTTGTGTTACACGCCGTTAACCACCCACGTGGCTAACAAGGCTATTACATAAACATTGTACCGGTCTGATGGACTAGATTCCCGAGCGACTACACACTATTATCCCTTTCCATTAACAACAAAACATACATACCTTCCAACTGTACCGAGTATTTACAAACTGATGCCGATAACAATTTCGGTCTTACTACACCTACTGTATATATACAACTTGAATGATTACCCGTGTGCCACGACTACCCCGTCCTACTCTCGAACGGCTTCCAGCTCTTTGTACCTGAAATAGGAAAAGAAGAGAAATGGTGGCCCCAAGGGACTCAGCACCTTTGCTGGTATGGTAATCCCGCAGCCCACATGCTACCAGGCCACGCACAACTAATTGTCGTCTTAGCATGCGGTTGATTATATTTAAATCATGCATGCAACTGTAAACACACAACACATAACATTTCGCCTCAATGGGCTCAACAAACGGATAATACATCCTTACTTTAGAAGTCACTCGTGGTATTCATTATCCCTAGAGTGTTTCTCCTCTAATGGAGCTACTTCCTTAATAGACGACACTTACCCATTAATCGGGTTATCCTCAACGCCTCTTATCACAAACTGGGATTCAATCCATGATCCACATACTCCACATTTTGCAACATATAACATGCATCACATAACAACACATAACATCACTTTCACGTTTCAACGTGCACATAATAACATCGCAATAAAAATTGCATTACAACAACATCACATAACATAACGGGAACGGTCCTCTCAGGAACCGACCCAAACATTGTTAATCCACTGGTGAGCCTAGAGAATGATGTCACCCTCATGATAAGCTCGTTATACAACAACAACAACACTCATTACCGTCCTAATAGTTGGACGAGTAACTTAAGTTAAGATGGTTCGGGTTTGGTGACCCGAACACACCACACAAATACATGTTCCCCCTAAACCGATCATAAGTCAGAATAGCTAAGCTTTGGAGTAAGCTAATGGGAGATCATAACCCGTGAAGGAAACAACCATAACAGAGAGAAGGGTAAGGCTAAGAAGGATACCCACTCCCAAACAACGCGCGACCGGCCTAACCGGATTCCTCACCACTGTTAGTACATACTGACTTTTAGGTATTAGTTAGTACCCCACTATGGAGTCTATCACATCTACACAACATACAGTATTATAACTGGGTTAAACATACAAGAGGGGTCCTTACATACACACACATCAATATCACATAATTAACACACGCATAGCCGTGGTTAGAACGTCCCATGGTTCGGGTCGTTTACTCCGAATGCCGTACTCTCATGATCCTAGACTCAGTTAACTAAGGTTAACACTTCCGAGGTTAAATGGTATCGGAGTTGTACACGCCTCATAAATGAATTACTGTAAACTCATTACATGTTTTATCTACAACGTGGCAAACACAGAAAAACACATTGGCATACAAGCCGGTGTAATCCGGTAGGACACAGGTTGCAAGAAAACCATACCTGTCACCGGAGTCCACTTTACCACGTCCACTTATGTTTCCCCGAGCAATTCTCGAAAACTGTTAACATCACATGTGTTTTATTAACATCGGGTTGCTTGGTTATTTAATGTCTAATGCTCATAATTTTCCCCGTTAACTTAGTTACATAACTTCACTTTTTAACTTGTTTTACTTTTACATTTTAATACATCTTTTCCCCCACTAAATTGTCATTATAACTCACCTAACATGTCTTAAACAACCTTATAACATCATTACTAATCAACCCCCATCATTACATATCATTTTATAACCTTAAACATTGTTTTTGGTCCGACCGACCTTACTGACCGACCTTACACAAGGTCGGTCCATCCCAGAACACATTACCGTTAAAAATTCTACTCCGACCGACCTTGTAAGTTTGGTCGCATGTTCGGTCCATTCCCGAGAGTTTCTTCCCTTTGAAAATTCTGGCCCGACCGAACTTGCCAAGTCCGGTCCCATGTTCGGTTGATTCCAGAAACTTAATTCGTACACAAAATACAAGCCCGACCGACCTTGCAAGTCCGTCCCCAAGGTCGGTCCATTCCAGAACCAAATCTCGCAGGGTAAACTGGGCTCGACCGACCTTGGCAAGTTCGTCGCAAGGTCGGTCTGCCCCAGACCTTTGTTTCTACATTCCCATTTAACTCCAAACTTCACCTCATAGTGCCCTAGTATGTTCTAACCACATTTGGCACTTCAAACACATCTTTAGCCATGTACTAAACTCCTTAAATCACACACCAAAACTATCTTTATCATCCACAACTCCTTACAAAATCTCTTAATACTTGTACATTTTTCATTTGGTTTTCTAAGTGGTACTTCACCTATAATGACCACTATACCAAGATGTTTCCTCTACACCTTAGCATCATCTCTCACATCTTTTCTTACTAACTAAATCTCCTTTTTCACATCTACCTAAACATCATTTCTTCCTTGTACATCAACATTCCTAAACCTTAAACAAACTTCTCCAAGACTTTAATACATCCTCAAAAACACTCATTGAATTCCTAGAACTTCCAAGATAATACCTAAATCCTTGAATCACTCTAAATCGGCTTAGTACATGTTTTCTTCCCTAGTAAAACACTTGTTCACCTTTAACACTTCCTAGTTCACCAAAACTTATTTAAAACACTTAGAACTTCTTACACATTTTCCAAATTTGGCCATAGCTTCTCTTGTATATACTCACATCCAAACACTTAGGTTTTTACCTTATTTCATTCAAGAACACCTAAAATCCATCAAACACATTTTTATACACAATACTTCCACATTTAGCACTACATCACAATATAGTGCATAACTTAAATTGCTTGGCACTTAGGCCCTTAAACAACATGGCTCTTAGGCCCTTAAATTGCATAAACCTTAAACACTGAATTTCCCACATAAATAATGCCTTTGACCTGCAAATACACCCAACAATACATATGCCCTTAATAAACTCCTTGAGAGCATTTTTACTAGCTCATTCACCATTGGCTCCTTAGGTATTTTATTAAGCAAATCAAGCTCATTTTCCTAAGGCATTTAAACTACATTGAGATAGCTTGTTTACCTCTTTTTCCTCACAACTTCTTTCTTGTTTCCTTGTAAAACTGGTGGGGTGTTTGGTTGTTTGTCAACTTCTAAACAATGTACAAATAGTAGAATGAGTATTCAAGCATTATGCTTCATCTCATTATAAACCCTAGTTACACATATTGTTTTAACACATTAAGGTAATTGTTTTACCTTGGAATTGGAAGAGAGCTTGAATAAGTATCAAGAGGACTCCTCCTAGCCCTTGGAAGATTCAAATAAAGCTAGAACAAAGCAACACAAGGAGCTCCATCAATGAATATTTTCGGTCCAACCAAAACATGGAGGAAACTTGATTTTCTTTGAGATTCCTTACCTAGGAGCAAAGGAGATCACTAATATGTGAAAAGACAAGCTCAAGCCCCTTCAATGGTGGAACTCCATGGCACCGAAATGGGGCTCTTGAAGTTTTGAGAAGATAGGAATGAAGAGCTTGATGAGAGGAAGAAAATGGTGGTGTTTGTTTTTTATTTGGTTAAGTGAGTCATGAGATATTGACAATGGAAGTTGGTGAAATGGTGCTGGTGCTGTAGCTTCACCGTGAGAACAGAAGAGAAGAGAGGTAGAGAAGAAGGAACCATGTGAAATGAAGGGAGAAATGAGAGAAGTGAGTTTGGTTTTGTTTTTTTGAAGATATTTATGACTTAAAGCAAATAGTAACTTATGAGTCATCTTTATTCACTTAATAAGGTAACATGTTTGGTGACTCACTACTACAAAAACCGGCCCCTTTTAAGCCTAGGGGTATATAGTCTTTATTGACTCATTTAATTACTTATAACATCATATGTTACAAACTAGCTTATAAAAATCACTATTCACTAAAACAGGCACATAGAAGTGAAATTTTTGATTTCCCATTGATTAGCCACCCAAATGTGATACTATATAGTACACATGTTAATTAAAGAGTAATGATGGACATTTAGCCATTCAAAACTCATTTACAAGACAATTTTTCAAAAACGTGCTTTAAGACTCCTTAAAGCACATTTTGTTTTAACTTGTTTTCAGCTTGTGTTTCTTTAGTAATTGATTTAATATGTTTATTAACATATTTATAAGGTATAGGTATGACCATTAGGTCTTATACACATTTATCCCAAGCTTAGAGCACATTTTGCTCATATTGACTTTAAGGTATTTATTGTGTTTTGTTTGGTTTCACTGTCTACCAAAATTTCCTAAGGACTTAATTAGCCTTATTAAATCATAATTGAATATTATTAAGTCTTGGTAGGCTCTTTGGGTCCTAACCAAGTTCACTCATAGCTTAGAGCATGTTTTTGCTCAAGCTGTGTCTTAGTGCTTTATCGCATTTTACTATGGTTTAAATTATTCACTAATGTTTCTAAGGCACTTTTTAGCCTTTACATACCATAGTTTTAAATGTTTAACAACATATCAAGGTTTGGGGTATTTCAATCTACCCCCCTTAAAAGAACTTCGTCCTCGAAGTTCACACTTTTCACACATCATTAGATTAGAACACAGTAATCACTTGGAAATAAACTTCCATAACCAAACACACTTTACATCACAACCTCGGACTTAATGGTCCGGGCAACACATTCACATCCACACATAACATAACATATTCACATGATAGCCTCGGACTCAATGGTCCGGGTATCTTAACACACTTACACATACATAACAACCCCTTAGACTCTCTGGTCTTGGGTAACATAACACATTTAGACACTAGGTCTTGATAACATAACAGCCTTTAGACACATAGGTCTATGTAACCAACACATTTAGACTCATAGGTCTTAATAGCATACACTTTAGGAGATCAAAGTCAAATAACATTTATTACACATACCACACAACATGTCATAGCATGTATAGCATCAAAAATGTCTTTGATATACACTGTGATCCCGCAGAACCCGGTCGCGATGGACACCTTCCGTCCCCGTGCCTTTGGAGATCAAAACATCACTTAAATTTAAAATTTTCCTTGTGAGGTTAAGTAAGAGAACTTTAATTATGTAAAGTATCTATCGACGTTTTATAAATACTTGAAAACACACACAACTCCAAGTCCAACTTATGCTCTTGCTTCTTTTCTTAGCGTGGTTAATTGTGACCACTTATAGGGAGCTTCAAGAATCATCCAACCCTGATGTGATCAGCATCAGTGTAGAACTATCCTTCCACTCCAATTTGTGTTCGGCTTCCCTTGATCGCATGCAAATCAAGTTCCACTTCCCACTTCCATTCAACATCAAGTAAATCACTCATTTCCAATTTTCTATCTTTTTAATCATTCTAATCGTGATCATACATCTCCAAAGGATAGAACTACTCCGTCTATCAGTTATTTTCCATTCACTTTAATTCCTGTAGCCTAGGGAATCTCATTCTCACTAGGTTCTATGTCGGTATCATGCCCTTTCTTGAATCACTATATAGTATATATATACATATATATTTTACCAAAATACAACACACCATTTCACCTTTATACACTGTCGGGGCTTTTGTTCCCCCGGGAGCTTCTCTACTCCCCACACTTGTACTAACACACACAACTGTTAACAAATGCACACACTTATCACAATGGTATTCGCATCTTCTGTGCGCAATTACCACAATTAAATCATGAATGAATGTGTATGTTTACGTAACACACACACCAATCATCAAAACAATAATATAATTTTGTGCTATGCACAATATAAATCACATACACTACGTACACTTGTACGGTAATATACACTAAGTGGTTTTGCGCTCTACCCCCCCTTAAAAGGGATTACGCCCACGTAATCAATCACTAAACATTGGCTTAAATGTTCTGCCGTCGTGAAGTGTTTTAACTTCCACGCGGTCTATTACACAATGGATTCTGATTAGAGGATCTTAACCATATTGGCGGTTTAGTTCCTAAATGCTTAAACTCTTAACTGGCTTCGGTTCTGGCCTGTGAGGCTTCTAGGCATTAATTAATAGCCGTTCACCCATGTTCACCATGCACATTCAACATTTGAATCATTGGCTCACTAGCGTCTGCTGCGCAACTCTGACAACTGTAGGGCTTAGTTTGCCCCATTCATTATTTTTACTGTATTGTACATCCCAATTGTCACCTTCATCTTGGTAACAATGGTTTCTCAACCGACACGTGGTATCTCTTACCGTTAGCGAATTCGGTGAGTTATACGCTCTCTATCCACTTCCATAACAATTTACTGTGTATACAGCTATGTATTTCACAATGATTGACCTGTTTCCTTCCGACTTACTGTCAGTTGAGGTTGAGCTACTACCTAGTGTGTAGTGCTCTCTCAGCTATTTCCCACACTTGAGGTATATTCCATACCGATATTTGGTATTTAGTGCTACTATAGTCACTTACTGTTAATCACGTCTCCACATTTGGTTCTGTACAAGTACCCTTTCATGGTATGTCTTTGCATTTCCTATGCATCAATCACTATGGCGTTATAAGCCATTTTCTGTTTCCACCACGATTAACATTTCCAAAACCCTTTCCATCGCACTCGATCATTACTGTTCAAATGCAATACCAAAACACTCAATCATACAGAGTGCAGAGGCGTAAACTCTTGACAGTAAATCTCTTATGCGATTCGCAACCGACTCCACACTGTGTTTCATTGAGATTCTGATCTCGTAATACTGGCTACTGGCTTACTGCCTAGTGTGTTTCATCACTTACCTTGCATCACCACTAAATTTAATTCATAACTGTTCTTATCTGCCATATCATTATTTAACAACACTTATACAACGGTCGCTTACTGCATACCATGCTCTTACTTATTGTATAACACCAACTTATATGGTATTTACTGTCATATTAACTTCCACACATATACTTACATCACTCGTATTTTGGTTCGTCATTCCTTTGGATGACTACTGAATGCTCCTTGAGCATAGCTCACTCGAGTTACAAGCTGCCGTTATTCAGCTCGGTGCTTCACTTTATACACACATGTTACTAAGCTAACTGCTCTCTTTCAATAATAATATCGTCCATCCTTAACATATTTCTTGGACTTGATTCACATAACTACCCCTCCAGCGGTTTCACAATATCGAGAGGTATCCCCACTCTTAATGCAGTGGTTCGTTCTCCACTCTATTCACTTATATAACATAAACTTCTGCAATCAGTCTAATTTACATAACACATTTTATTTGTGGCTTATAAGCCTTACTGCCTTGAGCTGCGCTCATTGTAGGCTGTCCACACACATGTACTTCTCTGTACAACATTACATGGTTTGGATATTATATTGAGCTCCATGACAAGGTCGTCACATTCTGTTTCCTTTCATGGGATGCCCCTTAGGTTTGTCAGTCCGTCTCCTGACAACTTATGTCTAAACTGGGTGTTAGTTTCAACCCTTGTGTTTCTATCATGCATTTCGTGCAACACTTGTTGATGCGAACTCCCTTCAAGGATTGCTCCTGGGTGTTACTAAGCTATGCCATTACATCAGGTTCACACTTATTGGTATATTCAGTTAGCCACGCCGTTTGCGTTCTTAACTGGTTATTATCTCCTTCTGTGAAGATCAACATTTCCTGGTAGTGTAGGTACTCATTCTAGGAGTTTCATCCCGTTCTTTGCACATTAATGTGTCCACATTAGGCATCTGCTTAGCCATGGACAGGCTGGGTCACCGTTCCAGCTAACATGTTTATCCCTGGGATCCTTAAGACATATGCTATGTCTTTACATAACAGTTAGTGCACTTCGTATTCCCTAACTCTTAAACATTTCCTTGAAAGGAATTCACTAATTCTCTTAGTCTCGTTAACTTGACTTGTTCCTTTACTTCAACCATTCATGGTAATCCTTAGTTCTTGTTTGACTTATACTGCTGACCGTAGTACGGAGTCGACTACTTCCCGTGTTCCGGACTCTACTTGTATACATATGTGGGGTACCATACAGATACATTGCTACTTACCCAACTAACCCATAAGCAGGTCTGCCAGGCCCACAAGCTCCTATCGGAGTGCGGTCGTCCCACAATTCAGTTGGTACACTCGTAGTGTCCGTCACACGCCTAGGTGAAGTATTCTGTTGTCAACTCCCTTATATTGTCCCGTGACAATATTCATTCCATGCTTCCCGAACTTAATCGAGGGAAAGTTCATCCATTGTTGAATTCTTATCAACTGCCCTTGGTTTTACTGGTTTGGTTTAGAAGAAGGTTAAAAAGAAGTATTGGTTTGAAAGAAAATCTGGTTTTGAAAGGAAAGAGTTTGAATAAATCTGGGTTGAAAGAAAAATTCTCATGGTTACACAACATCTTCTTGCTTTAACCAAGTCTAGCTTCTTGCTGACTGGTGTACTTTCAATTACAAAGGTTAGGCTGTTAAGCCCTCCCACAGTTATGATGATCAGAGTTAACTTCGTGGTACTTTACCAAGTACTTTGTAGTGGTTATAAATTTCCCGAACAGCCCTGTTATAGCAGCACTTGCTATGGCAAGTGCGCCATGCTAACTGGCTATCGGTTCAACACATACCGGTTGTGGTATTATTTTTACCCATACTGTCATCAGTGGCCTTGTTGGCCCTCACTGATCTTACTGCCTTGATAATAACCCTCTGGGTAACTCCTCACTGTATTCATATGGTAATTATCAACTGGGGTGTCTCCCACTCTTGGAGTCCCCCTTTACTTAGTATCGTATCCTCTTTGTAGCCCGTTCCACGTATTTGTCGTGGTTACTGAGACTTGTCTCTTGTTTGGGCACTACGTTGTAGTTCCTTTGTCGGTTGGTATACCGTTGGTGTATTATTTAACAACTGTGGTCCCGTAGACACTCGTCT
The DNA here is from genome assembly GCA_023374045.1 of Limonium bicolor. Taxonomy (NCBI): domain Eukaryota; kingdom Viridiplantae; phylum Streptophyta; class Magnoliopsida; order Caryophyllales; family Plumbaginaceae; genus Limonium; species Limonium bicolor. The sequence continues at coordinate 311,819,596 of CM041779.1, forward strand.
CGGGTTTCACTATTCCACTTCTTGCCTGTTGCACGGTCGGTGCATTGCAAGCTGGTTATCCTCGACTGCTCGGCATGTCGACCCAGGTTGCCGGAAATTCCATTCTCTTATGCACAAAATTCTTCATTTTTCGCTATGAATTGCGGTTAACATTGTTCAGATGGAAACCGTCTCCGGGATTCCCAGTTTCCGGGATTTACCGTATGACAGGTTCTCCGTACCTTTAGAGGTGATTAATAACAGCCAGATCGGGTATTCCCAAGTAAGAGAGGACTTCCATCTCTCTGGTGTTCTTTCCCAAGTTATAAAACAGGGATTGTGGAGGGTGAGATGGATATTGTAGGTTTCCAGTACACACTGGTAATTCCTATCTAGCGTATCTCTCATGCTATCACTCAACCCTTAACCCAAAGTACTTAAATCCTAACTCGGTACTTCCTAAGCTCGGTAATTCAGTCATCAGAGCGATACTTCGCTCTGATACCACTTTTTGTAACACCCCATCCAACAACAAACACATAACAATATTCTACAGCGGAAAATATACTACTTCACATTACTTAACTCGTTGGTGTTACACGCCGTTAACCACCCACGTGGCTAACAAGGCTATTACATAAACATTGTACCGGTCTGATGGACTAGATTCCCGAGCGACTACACACTATTATCCCTTTCCATTAACAACAAAACATACACATACCTTCCAACTGTACCGAGTATTTACAAACTGATGCCGATAACAATTTCGGTCTTACTACACCTACTGTATATATACAACTTGAATGATTACCCGTGTGCCACGACTACCCCGTCCTACTCTCGAACGGCTTCCAGCTCTTTGTACCTGAAATAGGAAAAGAAGAGAAAGGGTGGCCCCCAAGGGACTCAGCACCTTTGCTGGTATGGTAATCCCGCAGCCCACATGCTACCAGGCCACGCACAACTAATTGTCGTCTTAGCATGCGGTTGATTATATTTAAATCATGCATGCAACTGTAAACACACAACACATAACATTTCGCCTCAATGGGCTCAACAAACGGATAATACATCCTTACTTGAGAAGTCACTCGTGGTATTCATTATCCCTAGAGTGTTTCTCCTCTAATGGAGCTACTTCCTTAATAGACGACACTTACCCATTAATCGGGTTATCCTCAACGCCTCTTATCACAAACTGGGATTCATATCCATGATCCACATACTCCACATTTTGCAACATATAACATGCATCACATAACAACACATAACATCACTTTCACGTTTCAACGTGCACATAATAACATCGCAATAGAAATTGCATTACAACAACATCACATAACATAACGGGAACGGTCCTCTCAGGAACCGACCCAAACATTGTTAATCCACTGGTGAGCCTAGAGAATGATGTCACCCTCATGATAAGCTCGTTATACAACAACAACAACACTCATTACCGTCCTAATAGTTGGACGAGTAACTTAAGTTAAGATGGTTCGGGTTTGGTGACCCGAACACACCACACAAATACATGTTCCCCCTAAACCGATCATAAGTCAGAATAGCTAATCTTTGGAGTAAGCTAATGGGAGATCATAACCCGTGAAGGAAACAACCATAACAGAGAGAAGGGTAAGGCTAAGAAGGATACCCACTCCCAAACAACGCGCGACCGGCCTAACCGGATTCCTCACCACTGTTAGTACATACTGACTTTTAGGTATTAGTTAGTACCCCACTATGGAGTCTATCACATCTACACAACATACAGTATTATAACTGGGTTAAACATACAAGAGGGGTCCTTACATACACACACATCAATATCACATAATTAACACACGCATAGCCGTGGTTAGAACGTCCCATGGTTCGGGTCGTTTACTCCGAATGCCGTACTCTCATGATCTAGACTCAGTTAACTAAGGTTAACACTTCCGAGGTTAAATGGTATCGGAGTTGTACACGCCTCATAAATGAATTACTGTAAACTCATTACATGGTTTATCTTACAACGTGGCAAACATACAGAAAAACACATTGGCATACAAGCCGGTGTAATCCGGTAGGACACAGGTTGCAAGAAAACCATACCTGTCACCGGAGTCCACTTTACCACGTCCACTTATGTTCCCCGAGCAATTCTCGAACAACTGTTAACATCACATGTGTTTTATTAACATCGGGGTTGCTTGGTTATTTAATGTCTAATGCTCATAATTTTCCCCGTTAACTTAGTTACATAACTTCACTTTTAACTTGTTTACTTTTACATTTAATACATCTTTTCCCCCACTAAATTGTCATTATAACTCACCTAACATGTCTTAAACAACCTTAAACATCATTACTAATCAACCCCCATCATTACATATCATTTTATAACCTTAAACATTGTTTTGGTCCGACCGACCTTACCGACCGACCTTACACAGGTCGGTCCATCCCAGAACACATTACCGTTAAAAATTCTACTCCGACCGACCTTGTAAGTTTGGTCGCATGTTCGGTCCATTCCCGAGAGTTTCTTCCCTTTGAAAATTCTGGCCCGACCGAACTTGCCAAGTCCGGTCCCATGTTCGGTTGATTCCAGAAACTTAATTCGTACACAAAATACAAGCCCGACCGACCTTGCAAGTCCGGTCCCCAAGGTCGGTCCATTCCAGAAACCAAATCTCGTAGGGTAAACTGGGCTCGACCGACCTTGGCAAGTTCGGTCGCAAGGTCGGTCTGCCCAGACCTTTGTTTCTACATTCCCATTTAACTCCAAACTTCACCTCATAGTGCCTAGTATGTTCTAACCACATTTGGCACTTCAAACACATCTTTAGCCATGTACTAAACTCCTTAAATCACACACCAAAACTATCTTATCATTCCACAAACTCCTTACAAAATCTCTTAATACTTGTACATTTTTCATTTGGTTTTCTAAGTGGTACTTCACCTATAATGACCACTATACCAAGATGTTTCCTCTACACCTTAGCATCATCTCTCAACATCTTTTCTTACTAACTAAATCTCCTTTTTCACATCTACCTAAACATCATTTCTTCCTTGTACATCAACATTCCTAAACCTTAAACAAACTTCTCCAAGACTTTAATACATCCTCAAAAACACTCATTGAATTCCTAGAAACTTCCAAGATAATACCTAAATCCTTGAATCACTCTAAATCGGCTTAGTACATGTTTTCTTCCCTAGTAAAACACTTGTTCACCTTTAACACTTCCTAGTTCACCAAAACTTATTTAAAACACTTAGAACTTCTTACACATTTTTCCAAATTTGGCCATAGCTTCTCTTGTATATACTCACATCCAAACACTTAGGTTTTTACCTTATTTCATTCAAGAACACCTAAAATCCATCAAACACATTTTTATACACAATACTTCACACATTTAGCACTACATCACAATATAGTGCATAACTTAAATTGCTTGGCACTTAGGCCCTTAAACAACATGGCTCTTAGGCCCTTAAATTGCATAAACCTTAAACACTGAATTTCCCACATAAATAATGCCTTTGACCTGCAAATACACCCAACAATACATATGCCCTTAATAAACTCCTTGAGAGCATTTTTACTAGCTCATTCACCATTGGCTCCTTAGGTATTTTATTAAGCAAATCAAGCTCATTTTCCTAAGGCATTTAAACTACATTGAGATAGCTTGTTTACCTCTTTTTCCTCACAACTTCTTTCTTGTTTCCTTGTAAAACCGGTGGGGTGTTTGGTTGTTTGTCAACTTCTAAACAATGTACAAATAGTAGAATGAGTATTCAAGCATTATGCTTCATCTCATTATAAACCCTAGTTACACATATTGTTTTAACACATTAAGGTAATTGTTTTACCTTGGAATTGGAAGAGAGCTTGAATAAGTATCAAGAGAGGACTCCTCCTAGCCCTTGGAAGATTCAAATAAAGCTAGAACAAAGCAACACAAGGAGCTCCATCAATGAATATTTTCGGTCACACACAAAACATGGAGGAAACTTGATTTTTCTTTGAGATTCCTTACCTAGGAGCAAAGGAGATCACTAATATGTGAAAAGACAAGCTCAAGCCCCTTCAATGGTGGAACTCCATGGCACCGAAATGGGGCTCTTGAAGTTTTGAGAAGATAGGAATGAAGAGCTTGATGAGAGGAAGAGAATGGTGGTTTGTTTTTTGATTTGGTTAAGTGAGTCATGAGATATTGACAATGGAAGTTGGTGAAATGGTGCTGGTGCTGTAGCTTCACCGTGAGAACAGAAGAGAAGAGAGGTAGAAGAAGAAGGGAACTATGTGAAATGAAGGGAGAAATGAGAGAAGTGAGTTTGGTTTTGTTTTTTTGAAGATATTTATGACTTAAAGCAAATAGTAACTTATGAGTCATCTTTATTCACTTAATAAGGTAACATGTTTGGTGACTCACTACTACAAAAAACCGGCCCCCTTTTAAGCCTAGGGGTAATATAGTCTTTATTGACTCATTTAATTACTTATAACATCATATGTTACAAACTAGCTTATAAAAATCACTATTCACTAAAACAAGGCACATAGAAGTGAAATTTTTGATTTCCCATTGATGTAGCCACCCAAATGTGATACTATATAGTACACATGTTAATTAAAGAGTAATTATGGACATTTAGCCATTCAAAACTCATTACAAGACAATTTTTCAAAAACGTGCTTTAAGACTCCTTAAAGCACATTTTGTGTTTTAACTTGTTTTCAAGCTGGTTTTCTTTAGTAATTGATTTAATATGTTCATTAACATATTTATAAGGTATAGGTATGACCATTAGGTCTTATACACATTTATCCCAAGCTTAGAGCACATTTTGCTCATATTGACTTTAAGGTATTTATTTGTGTTTTGTTTGGTTTCACTGTCTACCAAAATTTCCTAAGGACTTAATTAGCCTTATTAAATCATAATTGAATATTATTAAGTCTTGGTAGGCTCTTTGGGTCCTAACCAAGTTCACTCATAGCTTAGAGCATGTTTTTGCTCAAGCTGTGTCTTAGTGCTTTATCGCATTTTACTATGGTTTAAATTATTCACTAATGTTTCTAAGGCACTTTTTAGCCTTTACATACCATAGTTTAAATGTTTAACAACATATCAAGGTTTGGGGTATTTCAATCTACCCCCCTTAAAAGAACTTCGTCCTCGAAGTTCACACTTTTCACACATCATTAGATTAGAACACAGTAATCACTTGGAAATAAACTTCCATAACCAAACACACTTTACATCACAACCTCGGACTTAATGGTCCGGGCAACACATTCACATCCACACATAACATAACATATTCACATGATAGCCTCGGACTCAATGGTCCGGGTATCTTAAACAACACTTACACATACATAACAACCCCTAGACTCTCTGGTCTTGGGTAACATACAACATTTAGACACATAGGTCTTGATAACATAACAGCCTTTAGACACATAGGTCTATGTAACAAACACATTTAGACTCATGGTCTTAATAGCATACACTTTAGGAGATCAAAGTCAAAATAACATTTATTACACATACCACACAACATGTCATAGCTGTATAGCAATCAAAAATGTCTTGATTACACTGTGATCCCGCAGAACCCGGTCGCGATGGACACCTTCCGTCCCCGTGCCTTTGGGAGATCAAAACAATCACTTAAATTTAAAATTTTCCTTGTGAGGTTAAGTAAGAGAACTTTAATTATGTAAAGTATCTATCGACGTTTTATAAATACTTGAAAACACACACAACTCCAAGTCCAACTTATGCTCTTTGCTTCTTTTCTTAGCGTGGTTAATTGTGACCACTTATAGGGAGCTTCAAGAATCATCCAACCCTGATGTGATCAGCATCAGTGTAGAACTATCCTTCCACTCCAATTTGTGTTCGGCTTCCCTTGATCGCATGCAAATCAAGTTCCACTTCCCACTTCCATTTCAAACATCAAGTAAATCACTCATTTCCAATTTTCTATCTTTTTAATCATTCTAATCGTGATCATACATCTCCAAAGGATAGAACTCCGTCTATCAGTTATTTCCATTCACTTTAATCCTGTAGCCTAGGGAATCTCATTCTCACTAGGTTCTATGTCGGTATCATGCCCTTTCTTGAATCACTATATAGTATATATATACATATATATTTTACCAAAATACAACACACCATTTCACCTTTATACACTGTCGGGGCTTTTGTTCCCCCGGGAGCTTCTCTACTCCCCACACTTGTACTAACACACACAACTGTTAACAAATGCACACACTTATCACAATGGTATTCGCATCTTCTGTGCGCAATTACCACAATTAAATCATGAATGAATGTGTATGTTTACGTAACACACACACCAATCATCAAAACAATAATATAATTTTGTGCTATGCACAATATAAATCACATACACTACGTACACTTGTACGGTAATATACACTAAGTGGTTTTGCGCTCTACCCCCCTTAAAAGGGATTACGCCCATGTAATCAATCACTAAACATTGGCTTAAATGTTCTGCCGTCGTGAAGTGTTTTAACTTCCACGCGGTCTATTACACAATGGATTCTGATTAGAGGATCTTAACCATATTGGCGGTTTAGTTCCTAAATGCTTAAACTCTTAACTGGCTTCGGTTCTGTCCTGTGAGGCTTCTAGGCATTAATTAATAGCCGTTCACCCATGTTCACCATGCACATTCAACATTTGAATCATTGGCTCACTAGCGTCTGCTGCGCAACTCTGACAACTGTAGGGCTTAGTTTGCCCCATTCATTATTTTTACTGTATTGTACATCCCCAATTGTCACCTTCATCTTGGTAACAATGGTTTCTCAACCGACACGTGGTATCTCTTACCGTTAGCGAATTCGGTGAGTTATACACTCTCTATCCACTTCCATAACAATTTACTGTGTATACAGCTATGTATTTCACAATGATGACCTGTTTCCTTCCGACTTACTGTCAGTTGAGGTTGAGCTACTACCTAGTGTGTAGTGCTCTCTCAGCTATTTCCCACACTTGAGGTATATTCCATACCGATATTTGGTATTTAGTGCTACTATAGTCACTTACTGTTAATCACGTCTCCACATTTGGTTCTGTACAAGTACCCTTTCATGGTATGTCTTTGCATTTCCTATGCATCAATCACTATGGCGTTATAAGCCATTTTCTGTTTCCACCACGATTAACATTTCCAAAACCCTTTCCATCGCACTCGATCATTACTGTTCAAATGCAATACCAAAACACTCAATCATACAGAGTGCAGAGGCGTAAACTCTTGACAGTAAATCTCTTATGCGATTCGCAACCGACTCCACATTGTGTTTCATTGAGATTCTGATCTCGTAATACTGGCTACTGGCTTACTGCCTAGTGTGTTTATCATCACTTACCTTGCATCACCACTAAATTTAATTCATAACTGTTCTTATCTGCCATATCATTATTTAACAACACTTATACAACGGTCGCTTACTGCATACCATGCTCTTACTTATTGTATAACACCAACTTATATGGTATTTACTGTCATATTGACTTCCACACATATACTTACATCACTCGTATTTTGGTTCGTCATTCCTTTGGATGACTACTGAATGCTCCTTGAGCATAGCTCACTCGAGTTACAAGCTGCCGTTATTCAGCTCGGTGCTTCACTTTATACACACATGTTACTAAGCTAACTGCTCTCTTTCAATAATAATATCGTCCATCCTTAACATATTTCTTGGACTTGATTCACATAACTACCCCTCCAGCGGTTTCACAATATCGAGAGGTATCCCCACTCTTAATGCAGTGGTTCGTTCTCCACTCTATTCACTTATATAACATAAACTTCTGCAATCAGTCTAATTTACATAACACATTTTATTTGTGGCTTATAAGCCTTACTACTTGAGCTGCGCTCATTGTAGGCTGTCCACACACATGTACTCTCTGTACAACATTACATGGTTTGGATATTATATTGAGCTCCATGACAAGGTCGTACATTCTGTTTCCTTTCATGGGATGCCCCTTAGGTTGTCAGTCCGTCTCCTGACAACTTATGTCTAAACTGGGTGTTAGTTTCAACCCTTGTGTTTCTATCATGCATTTCGTGCAACATTGTTGATGCGAACTCCCTTCAAGGATTGCTCCTGGGTGTTACTAAGCTATGCCATTACATCAGGTTCACACTTATTGGTATATTCAGTTAGCCACGCCGTTTGCGTTCTTAACTGGTTATTATCTCCTCTATGAAGATCAACATTTCCTGGTAGTGTAGGTACTCATTCTAGGAGTTTCATCCCGTTCTTTGCACATTAATGTGTCCACATTAGGCATCTGCTTAGCCATGGACAGGCTGGGTCACCGTTCCAGCTAACATGTTTATCCCTGGGATCCTTAAGACATATGCTATGTCTTTACATAACAGTTAGTGCACTTCGTATTCCCTAACTCTTAAACATTTCCTTGAAAGGAATTCACTAATTCTCTTAGTCTCGTTAACTTGACTTGTTCCTTTACTTCAACCATTCATGGTAATCCTTAGTTCTTGTTTGACTTATACTGCTGACGTAGTACGGAGTCGACTACTTCCCGTGTTCCGGACTCTACTTGTATACATATGTGGGGTACCATACAGATACATTGCTACTTACCCAACTAACCCATAAGCAGGTCTGCCAGGCCCACAAGCTCCTATCGGAGTGCGGTCGTCCCACAATTCAGTTGGTACACTCGTAGTGTCCGTCACACGCCTAGGTGAAGTATTCTGTTGTCAACTCCCTTATATTGTCCCGTGACAAATTCATTCCATGCTTCCCGAACTTAATCGAGGGAAAGTTCATCCATTGTTGAATTCTTATCAACTGCCCTTGGTTTTACTGGTTTGGTTTAGAAGAAGGAGAAAAGAAGTATTGGTTTGAAAGAAAATCTGGTTTTGAAAGGAAAGAGTTTGAAAAATCTGGGTTGAAAGAAAAATTCTCATGGTTACACAACATCTTCTTGCTTTAACCAAGTCTAGCTTCTTGCTGACTGGTGTACTTTCAATTACAAAGGTCAGGCTGTTAAGCCCTCCCACAGTTATGATGATCAGAGTTAACTTCGTGGTACTTTACCAAGTACTTTGTAGTGGTTATAAATTTCCCGAACAGCCCTGTTATGCAGCACTTGCTATGGCAAGTGCGCCATGCTAACTGGCTATCGGTTCAAACACATACCGGTTGTGGTATTATTTTTACCCATACTGTCATCAGTGGCCTTGTTGGCCCTCACTGATCTTACTGCCTTGATAATAACCCTCTGGGTAACTCCTCACTGTATTCATATGGTAATTATCAACTGGGGTGTCTCCCACTCTTGGAGTCCCCCTTTACTTAGTATCGTATCCTCTTTGTAGCCCGTTCCACGTATTTGTCGTGGTTACTGAGACTTGTCTCTTGTTTGGGCACTACGTTGTAGTTCCTTTGTCAGTTGGTATACCGTTGGTGTATTATTTAACAACTGTGGTCCCGTAGACACTCGTCTCGGGTTTCACTAATCCACTTCTTGCCTGTTGCACGGTCGTGCGTTGCAAGCTGGTATCCTCGACTGCTCGGCATGTCGACCCAGGTTGCCGGAAATTCCATTCTCTTATGCACAAAATTCTTCATTTTTCGCTATGAATTGCGGTTAACATTGTTCAGATGGAAACCGTCTCCGGGATTCCCAGTTTCCGGGATCTACCGTATGACAGGTTCTCCGTACCTTTAGAGGTGATTAATAACAGCCAGATCGGGTATTCCCAAGTAAGAGAGGACTTCCATCTCTCTGGTGTTCTTTCCCAAGTTATAAAACAGGGATTGTGGAGGGTGAGATGGATATTGTAGGTTTCCAGTACACACTGGTAATTCCTATCTAGCGTATCTCTCACGCTATCACTCAACCCTTAACCCAAAGTACTTAAATCCTAACTCGGTACTTCCTAAGCTCGGTAATTCAGTCATCAGAGCGATACTTCGCTCTGATACCACTTTTTGTAACACCCCATCCAACAACAACACATAACAATATTCTACAGCGGAAAATATACTACTTCACATTACTTAACTCGTTGGTGTTACACGTTAACCACCCACGTGGCTAACAAGGCTATTACATAAACATTGTACCGGTCTGATGGACTAGATTCCCGAGCGACTACACACTATTATCCCTTTCCATTAACACAAAACATACACATACCTTCCAACTGTACCGAGTATTTACAAACTGATGCCGATAACAATTTCGGTCTTACTACACCTACTGTATATACAACTTGAATGATTACCCGTGTGCCACGACCCCGTCCTACTTCGAACGGCTTCCAGCTCTTGTACCTGAAATAGGAAAAGAAGAGAAAAGGTGGCCCCCAAGGGACTCAGCACCTTTGCTGGTATGGTAATCCCGCAGCCCACATGCTACCAGGCCACGCACAACTAATTGTCGTCTTAGCATGCGGTTGATTATATTTAAATCATGCATGCAACTGTAAACACACAACACATAACATTTCGCCTCAATGGGCTCAACAAACGGATAATACATCCTTACTTGAGAAGTCACTCGTGGTATTCATTATCCCTAGAGTGTTTCTCCTCTAATGGAGCTACTTCCTTAATAGACGACACTTACCCATTAATCGGGTTATCCTCAACGCCTCTTATCACAAACTGGGATTCATATCCATGATCCACATACTCCACATTTTGCAACATATAACATGCATCACATAACAACACATAACATCACTTTCACGTTTCAACGTGCACATAATAACATCGCAATAGAAATTGCATTACAACAACATCACATAACATAACGGGAACGGTCCTCTCAGGAACCGACCCAAACATTGTTAATCCACTGGTGAGCCTAGAGAATGATGTCACCCTCATGATAAGCTCGTTATACAACAACAACAACACTCATTACCGTCCTAATAGTTGGACGAGTAACTTAAGTTAAGATGGTTCGGGTTTGGTGACCCGAACACACCACACAAATACATGTTCCCCCTAAACCGATCATAAGTCAGAATAGCTAAGCTTTGGAGTAAGCTAATGGGAGATCATAACCCGTGAAGGAAACAACCATAACAGAGAGAAGGGTAAGGCTAAGAAGGATACCCACTCCCAAAACGCGCGACCGGCCTAACCGGATTCCTCACCACTGTTAGTACATACTGACTTTTAGGTATTAGTTAGTACCCCACTATGGAGTCTATCACATCTACACAACATACAGTATTATAACTGGGTTAAACATACAAGAGGGGTCCTTACATACACACACATCAATATCACATAATTAACACACGCATAGCCGTGGTTAGAACGTCCCATGGTTCGGGTCGTTTACTCCGAATGCCGTACTCTCATGATCCTAGACTCAGTTAACTAAGGTTAACACTTCCGAGGTTAAATGGTATCGGAGTTGTACACGCCTCATAAATGAATTACTGTAAACTCATTACATGTTTATCTTACAACGTGGCAAACATACAGAAAAACACATTGGCATACAAGCCGGTGTAATCCAGTAGGACACAGGTTGCAAGAAAACCATACCTGTCACCGGAGTCCACTTTACCACGTCCACTTATGTTCCCCGAGCAATTCTCGAACAACTGTTAACATCACATGTGTTTTTATTAACATCGGGGTTGCTTGGTTATTTAATGTCTAATGCTCATAATTTTTCCCCGTTAACTTAGTTACATAACTTCACTTTTTAACTTGTTTTACTTTTACATTTTAATACATCTTTTCCCCCACTAAATTGTCATTATAACTCACCTAACATGTCTTAAACAACCTTATAACATCATTACTAATCAACCCCCATCATTACATATCATTTTATAACCTTAAACATTGTTTTTGGTCCGACCGACCTTACCGACCGACCTTACACAAGGTCGGTCCATCCCAGAACACATTACCGTTAAAAATTCTACTCCGACCGACCTTGTAAGTTTGGTCGCATGTTCGGTCCATTCCCGAGAGTTTCTTCCCTTTGAAAATTCTGGCCCGACCGAACTTGCCAAGTCCGGTCCCATGTTCGGTTGATTCCAGAAACTTAATTCGTACACAAAATACAAGCCCGACCGACCTTGCAAGTCCGGTCCCCAAGGTCGGTCCATTCCAGAAACCAATTCTCGCAGGGTAAACTGGGCTCGACCGACCTTGGCAAGTTCGGTCGCAAGGTCGGTCTGCCCCAGACCTTTGTTTCTACATTCCCATTTAACTCCAAACTTCACCTCATAGTGCCCTAGTATGTCCTAACCACATTTGGCACTTCAAACACATCTTTAGCCATGTACTAAACTCTTAAATCACACACCAAAACTATCTTTATCATTCCACAAACTCCTTACAAAATCTCTTAATACTTGTACATTTTTCATTTGGTTTTCTAAGTGGTACTTCACCTATAATGACCACTATACCAAGATGTTTCCTCTACACCTTAGCATCATCTCTCAACATCTTTTCTTACTAACTAAATCTCCTTTTTCACATCTACCTAAACATCATTTCTTCCTTGTACATCAACATTCCTAAACCTTAAACAAACTTCTCGAAGACTTTAATACATCCTCAAAAACACTCATTGAATTCCTAGAACTTCCAAGATAATACCTAAATCCTTGAATCACTCTAAATCGCCTTAGTACATGTTTTCTTCCCTAGTAAAACACTTGTTCACCTTTAACACTTCCTAGTTCACCAAAGCTTATTTAAAACACTTAGAACTTCTTACACATTTTTCCAAATTTGGCCATAGCTTCTCTTGTATATACTCACATCCAAACACTTAGGTTTTTACCTTATTTCATTCAAGAACACCTAAAATCCATCAAACACATTTTTATACACAATACTTCACACATTTAGCACTACATCACAATATAGTGCATAACTTAAATTGCTTGGCACTTAGGCCCTTAAACAACATGGCTCTTAGGCCCTTAAATTGCATAAACCTTAAACACTGAATTTCCCACATAAATAATGCCTTTGACCTGCAAATACACCCAACAATACATATGCCCTTAATAAACTCCTTGAGAGCATTTTTACTAGCTCATTCACCATTGGCTCCTTAGGTATTTTATTAAGCAAATCAAGCTCATTTTCCTAAGGCATTTAAACTACATTGAGATAGCTTGTTTACCTCTTTTTCCTCACAACTTCTTTCTTGTTTCCTTGTAAAATCGGTGGGGTGTTTGGTTGTTTGTCAACTTCTAAACAATGTACAAATAGTAGAATGAGTATTCAAGCATTATGCTTCATCTCATTGTAAACCCTAGTTACACATATTGTTTTAACACATTAAGGTAATTGTTTTACCTTGGAATTGGAAGAGAGCTTGAATAAGTATCAAGAGAGGACTCCTCCTAGCCCTTGGAAGATTCAAATAAAGCTAGAACAAAGCAACACAAGGAGCTCCATCAATGAATATTTTCGGTCACACACAAAACATGGAGGAAACTTGATTTTTCTTTGAGATTCCTTACCTAGGAGCAAAGGAGATCACTAATATGTGAAAAGACAAGCTCAAGCCCCTTCAATGGTGGAACTCCATGGCACCGAAATGGGGCTCTTGAAGTTTTGAGAAGATAGGAATGAAGAGCTTGATGAGAGGAAGAGAATGGTGGTGTTTGTTTTTGATTTGGTTAAGTGAGTCATGAGATATTGACAATGGAAGTTGGTGAAATGGTGCTGGTGCTGTAGCTTCACCGTGAGAACAGAAGAGAAGAGAGGTAGAAGAAGAAGGGAACCGTGTGAAATGAAGGGAAATGAGAGAAGTGAGTTTGGTTTTGTTTTTTTGAAGATATTTATGACTTAAAGCAAATAGTAACTTATGAGTCATCTTTATTCACTTAATAAGGTAACATGTTTGGTGACTCACTACTACAAAAACCGGCCCCCTTTTAAGCCTAGGGGTAATATAGTCTTTATTGACTCATTTAATTACTTATAACATCATATGTTACAAACTAGCTTATAAAAATCACTATTCACTAAAACAAGGCACATAGAAGTGAAATTTTTGATTTCCCATTGATATAGCCACCCAAATGTGATACTATATAGTACACATGTTAATTAAAGAGTAATGATGGACATTTAGCCATTCAAAACTCATTTACAAGACAATTTTTCAAAAACGTGCTTTAAGACTCCTTAAAGCACATTTTGTGTTTTAACTTGTTTTCAAGCTTGGTTTTCTTTAGTAATTGATTTAATATGTTCATTAACATATTTATAAGGTATAGGTATGACCATTAGGTCTTATACACATTTATCCCAAGCTTAGAGCACATTTTGCTCATATTGACTTTAAGGTATTTATTTGTGTTTTGTTTGGTTTCACTGTCTACCAAAATTTCCTAAGGACTTAATTAGCCTTATTAAATCATAATTGAATATTATTAAGTCTTGGTAGGCTCTTTGGGTCCTAACCAAGTTCACTCATAGCTTAGAGCATGTTTTTGCTCAAGCTGTGTCTTAGTGCTTTATCGCATTTTACTATGGTTTAAATTATTCACTAATGTTTCTAAGGCACTTTTTAGCCTTTACATACCATAGTTTAAATGTTTAACAACATATCAAGGTTTGGGGTATTTCACAGTCCCTCAACACTACCAAGCTTGACAAGTCGCATAGCATCATCCTCCACTCCTCCCCTCTCATTGCCAACGATATCTTCCACAACCGGATCGAGATCCGATCCCCTTCCAGAGAGCGGCCTGCGAATGGAAACTGGTGCCCGGGCACCATGCCCCATTGACCCCAAATTGGGCGCTCCATTAAAATCACCAGGAAAACTCGGAATGGGATGAGGCTGCATGGGTAGAACATGTCCAGCGGGATACCAACCCACACCAGACTCATACTGCCAAAAATAACCAGCTCCCCAACCCTGCATATGGCCCCACCACCCGTACTGATCCACGCCCTGCACCGGATAAGACGGAAAAGCCCACCCCGGATAGGTAGCGGGCGCCACGATTGACATTAAGTAATTATTTAGCCACCTTCATCCATGTGCTCGACAACACTAGCTAGTTTTTGAATTTCATGTTTGTGAAAAGGAAAACTAAATAGTTATGGACATTGCAAGAGATATAGGCGAAGGAGGGAGAGGAAGAGTCGACCCTAGTGTGGACGAATGATTGTACATAGCTGATGTGTATGCAGAAGATTTAACTTCAAATACCTAGTAGTAGTAGTTTCTCTTGGGCTTGATTGAGGTGTGGGTGGGGTAAGAAGAGCGTCTATATTGAATATTTATCTCCCGAATGCTATCCCATCTTTTACAATTGAAATTTTGAACCCCAATTTAAAACCCTAATTCGCTATAGGTCATCATATTTGTATTTGTGCATGTTTTCTACTCCTATTTGTTTAGGACGTGGATTGGTTGCATTTTTGCACACTTTGTTTATTTTTAAAAAATAGTATATTATTTTACCAGTTAATTTACAGACTTGATTTCTGACACAACAATCTTCATAATTAATGTATCTTTTCAACTACTTTATCTATATTTAGGGAGAAAAATAAGAAAATATAATTAAATATTAATTTCACCCTAAAATATTAACTAATTTTATAGTGAAACTGTATAATTTATCAAACTAAATGTTAATGTTAAAAATAGGAAAATTGTAATTGGATAATACAATTAATCATTTTTTATTTTCTTACTAAATTATCTATTCAGTTTTATTGATACAAGGAATCCTTAATTAAAAACTATAAAGAAAATTTCTTTTAAGTAAAAAAATTATTATTATTATAGTTTAACTTATATCATAATCAGGCGGCTTGTACATTGTGCAATGTGTGAAATAAAATATATACAAATTTTACATGATTGTAACTTTTAAAATAGAAATCCAAAATAAAAATATTTTATACCATTGTTCATCTAAATTCATGTTCTTTAAAAAAAGACCAATCATTGATATGTTTGACAAGTTTAAAAAGTTACATTAGTTACATGTATATATCCATACATATCAACTAGATTTATGATTCACCGTATACAGTTTTAATACATCATACAACAATAATAATACACTATAAAACAATAATGATCTATTATCTGCTACAAAACAATAATGATCTATTATCTGTTACGAAATTGGTATGTTAGTGAGTATTTGATACACCATATAAGGCTTACAAACATCATACAAATAATTGTAATGCACCACAAATAATAATAATACATCACAAAATAATGATAATCCATTATTAGTTCTGATTTTTGTTATCTAATTCATCATTTGTTAATTAATGAATCCTAATATCAATTTTAATGTATCATAATATTAATTTTAATGAATAATATCATCAATTTAATGTATCATCATAAACATATAAAAACAATTTAAACAATAATGCAGCACAAAACAATATTTGGTACGTAAGGAAAATACATGATTCACCATATAAGGTTTAAAATACTTTACAAAACAATAATAATACACCATAAAACAATACAATAATTTTTTATGGGTTTTGAAGTTTGTTATCTAATTCACCACTTATTAATTAATAAATCATGATATCAATTTTAATGAATCATAATATCAAAATTAATGAATCATGATATCAATTTTAATGAATCATAGTATTAAAATTAATTAATCATATTACCATTTTAGTGCATCATCGTAAATATATATCATGTCTGGTATTGTTTTGAAAAGCTTGAATTAAATGTAATTTTTTTCATTTTAGACTTATATTTTAAAAATTAGAACTAGTTAAGTTTTGTTACTTTAAAAATGTCAATTCATACACACTCGTACAATGACGTCCTGTCAATCTAATTTGTGTATCATAGTATGCAAGGAGATGAAGGTGGCTGAATAATGACTTAATATCAATTGTTGATGTGCTCGACAACACTAACTAGTTTTTGAGTTTCATGTTTGGGAAAAGGGAAACTAAAGAGTTGTGGACATTAGGAGAGATATAGGCGAAGGATGAAGAGGAAGAGTCGACCCTAGTGTGGACGAATGATTGTACTTAGCTAATGTGTATGTAGAAGATTTAACTCAAATACCTAGTAATAGTAGTTTATATTAGGCTTGATTGAGGTGTGGGTGGGTTAAGAAGAGCGTCTATCTCTCATCAGGTGGAGATCGAGACCCTGCTGTCTCGATTCGGGTCATGGTGGTCACTACTATCAGCTCTTCCACCACCGTGCTTGCCACCCTCACTGATGCGAACGACATTAATGTCTTTCTACCCTGAGTCAAATTAATCATCTTTAGTGGTTTGACAGCAGCTGTCGGTACTAGCGAAGGTAGTGTAGCTGTACTTCCGAGAGAACCATGACACCGGAGACTACTGATGATGAACCCAATATCATGAGAAAAGAAGCGGGGGGAAGTTGGGCAAGGATCGGGGGGATGGCGATAAAAGTCAATTGGTCATTATCCTAGATGTAGAAATCCACTCCGCTAACATGCTTTCCCTCTCCGGTTCGAGCTCGTTGTGTTTGAAGAAGATCCTTGCATAGAGGCGATTGTAGAGATTCTCGCCGGCCTCATCTTCACTGCAAAGTGGTTCCAATAGTAGTCACTAGTAGGATTCACCTGCTACAGGAGCCTGTCATTTTTCTACGCAAAGGAAGGCTCTCACTGAGAGGAGAGAGCTTGAAGAGTACGTTGTCTCCCTTCACCAATGAAGGTCCAACTTGGTCTCTGAGAACAAACAGGATCACGATTGCTAACAAACGAGGACATACAACTAGATAGTATAAACAAAGAAACAAACTGAAGAACAACTAACACTTCCATGGGAGCATTATATCCCGGCTTATATCTCATGTTTATTATAGTAAAAGGATCAAATGACGATAGACAAAAAAACTAGGATGATGTCATCCGAAAAGGACACCATTGGAGTGAAAGAGTTATCCCAGAGATGATTTGAAACTAGTAGCAGAAGACAAAATAGAAAGTCATTCTATTGAGCATGGAGTTTATGGCTTTCAAGGGGCCAAGGCAGGAGAGAGCTCTCCCATCCCTTCTTTTTCTCAACCGGTTTTTTATTTATTATTGAGTATTGATAATCTTTTTTTAGAGCTACATGGATCAAGCAAATTATCATGAGAATATAGTGAAAAAATAACAAGTCTGAGGTTAAGAAGACATTTCATAGTCTAGCAGCTATCATCTTCTTTGATATGCTCAATTCAATTCCAGCAATTATCCAACTTAATGTAATCTTGACGTACCCATTTCTCCCACATTGGCTCTTCATTAGCCACAATATTCCTAATTCGTTAATTGATGACAACCTGATTATATGGTGTAATTTAAAGAAGAGAGAGTTTTTTTTAGCCGACTTTGATTCCGGTTAAGAAGAACTATTCAAATGCACAACCTATTATTTGCAAGTTTCGAGTCTCTAGACATAGAGGATTACTACTAGGTCTAGGTACTCGCCTGATATCAATGTATCATAATCATCATTCTGTCTCAGTCTGTTGGGTTCCATCTTTACGTCTTTAATTAATTACTATTACAAAGAAAAAACATGTTCTAAAAGGATCCAAGCAATATTTCAATGGAAGAAATATAACTGAAATAGAAACAAGAAATACAAAACCCCGTTTACGATAACATTAATCGAGTTTGATATATAATTTCAGCAAAAGAAAAGAAAAACACTAGGGGCATTCCAGTTTTCATTCGGACCGGCATGCCTGACTACTGACTAGTGCTCAGAAAATTCACTCCAAAAAATGGGAAAAAGAAAACGAAGAGACCGAAACAAAGTAAAGAATTATTTTTCGAACCCCGCCTCTTCCTTTACCCTCGATTCAGTTAGCCTGGTCGATTCCACTAATCATCTAATTTCAAATCCTCAATTCAATGCTTCAGAATCATCATCTATCATGAAGATTGCATGGTCTCTTCCGCCGCTACTACCACCATCCCAGTATTTATCAGCAACACCGTATTCCACCACTTCATCCCCACCAACGCCGCAGTCAACCACTCCCATATCATCATCACCCGATGACGGGACAAGTATAAACGCAGTTCTTCCATCTTCCATCACAGCCCTACTCACTTCCCGATTCTCACTCCGTTCCATAGTAATCACCAACCGCCATCGTTCATCATCAACTCTTCTAATGTAATTAAATCTCGGCCGCCCATTCCATTTCAACGTCGTTAAAACAGGCGGGAAAGTACAAAAATCTTTCTCCCTACCTACCACTTCCTTCCTTCTTCTCCTCCTACTCATCTCTGTTTCCGTATCATTTCTCATCCCACGATCCACCACCACTTCCGTCTCTTCTTTTCCACTTCCCACCATCGCCGTTGTCAGTGACGGTTGTAGACTAAGAATCTCCTCGCCGGAGCCAACAGATGAGGACTTGAGATTGATACTCTCGTACCCTAACATCTCTAGACATTCTATCGGATTACTCACGGTGTATGGAAATCTGGGTGAACTCCTCATGAGTGGTGATCCGCCAGACATTGAGAACGTAGGTAAATTAATATATCAATCGTTTGATGCGCTTGATAACACTAGTTTTTGAGTTTCATGTTTGGGAAAAGGGAAACTAAAGAGTTGTGGACATTGGCAGAGATATAGACGAAGGAGGGAGAGGAAGAGTCGACCGTGGACGAATGATTGATGTGCATGCAGAAGATTTAATTTCAAATACCTAGTAATAGTAGTTTCTATTGGGCTTAGTTGAGGGTGGGAGTGTGTTAAGAAGAAAGTATCTTTGAATATTTATCTCTATAATATTTTTCCAACGTTTACACTTCAAATTTTGAGCGCCGATTCAAAACACTAATTCATTATAGGGCAAACTAGAAAATCATATTCGTATGTGTGCATGTTTACTACTCCTATTCCTATTTGTTTAGATGTCGATTGGTTGCAATTTTGCATACTTTTTTTTTGAATGGGCTATATTCTTTTACTGGTTCAATTAATCCTCATAATTAATTGATGTATCCTATCTATGATACCACCCACGCCCAACCCAATCATTTTGTTAATTCTATTCCAACCTATTTAGTTAAATGTATTCATACATTTAACCTTAATCTGACCCATTAATATGAATAACTTATTTAAACTTTGTTTCTTTCATAAAAAAAAAAAACTTATTTAAACTTTCTACGTGTGAAAATAAAACTTTATATACATAAAAACATGTTATACATTTATATATTAATAAATAAAATATAAAAAAAATGACCAAACATGTCAATAGAATCTTTAAATTAATTAATTGTAAGCATAAATATTGTACTATTTATTTTACATAAACTTAAATATGTAGTAATAACATTAAATTCAAACTTAATTGATAATTTAAAATTCATGATATTAATTAGTAAAAAGCGAATGAAATATCTCTTTGAAAATTATTATAGTATATGATCCATTTCTAATCTAGAAATTAAAATTTTTGTTTAGACAAACAAAATAATTTTACTTTTCAGTTATAACCGACTAACCAGAACCGAATGCTCACCCAAAAGGCTCACCTCTAAATGACTCCAATGATGAGGATCGTGCTTACTTTGTTACCAAGAGTGGAGAACTTTATGTATATTCTCTTGTGTCATTCTCTAATGAAAGAATATTTTTAAAGGATACCATTGTGTATGCCCTTAATTTGGTTTGAAGAATTACATTTTTTGAAGCCTAGTATTGCTGTCTAAAATATAGCTACTCTCATGCTCTAAAAGTTCTAGGCTTTAACATTGTTTTCAAATCTACTACTTTATTTTTTTTCTCATACTTCCACCCATAGTGATAAAAAAGAAAAGAAAATGATGAGGTGAAGGAGAGAAGATGTGAGAGGGATTCTTAACTAAGAACTCTCTTTTTAGAGAACCTAGTAAACACGAGAGATTGTGAGAGAATGTAATTAAATAATATTTGTTAGTGTGTGGAATCCACTTTCCATATTGTGGATGCCCTTATATCTTTCTAATTAATTTATATTACCTATGTAAAAAACAACGACAAAGTAATCCACTTTTTTCTTAATTGTTGTACATGAAGCTAAAACATTTTATATTAAAAAAATCAAGGAATAGTTTAAAAACCTCAATATACAAATAGAAAGAATGGATAAGAAAGCAAAGCGGCAAAAAAAATCAATTTCTAGCACTTTTGAGCTAGTTCTTTCCATTTGATCTTGTTTAAGCCTTGAACCTTGCTCTTTTATTCTTCTTTTCATCATCTAAATGTGAAGCCTTCAAGGTCTGGTGTAGGTTTCCGAAAATCAAGTGCCAAAGACAAGGAAAAATCTACTTAAAGACAAGGTAAACTTTAACCTAAATCTAAGATCTTATAACCTATGAGTTAAGATTTGGTTTAGTGCAAGAGACTCACCTTAAACCCCTGTGTAAATTAGGGCTGAGAGTTTCAAGTTTGGAGTGTGGAAACAAATGGTTGAGCTTAAGGTAAATAAATCATCCTTAATGCTCATTTTGATGTCTTTAAGTTATTTAATGTTGGTTATAAGTTATAGCTGAATTTAAGGGCTGCCAAATGGGTCATTTTGACCTAGGAATGAGTATAAATCAACATACTAACTTTGAACTAAGTTTCACTATTGATTAATGAGTTATAACACATTATAATGTCTTATTGATTATTTATTGTGAGAGCCATGTATGACCTAGAGCTCTATGATAAAAATGTCATATTATGAGCTAATAATGTGTATAAGACTATATTATAACCTTTGGATAAGTTAAGAGGTGGTTAGGTGGTTAAATGTACAAGTATTATATAACTTAAAGGGGTTAAAATGCAATTTTTAGAAACCTTGGGGTATAGAACAAAAATAGCTGAGAGGGTGCTGTTCTAAATGGTCCATAATGACCTAAATATGTGTATAAGCTTGTGTTAGAACATTTGATTAAGTTAACTAAGGCTTAAGGATTAAAATGACAAGTTTATAAAGATTATGTGGTAAGAATGTAATTTCTGGAAACATTAGGGAAAATCCAAGAATAAACCATGGATAATGTGTATTTTAATGGATTTAAATCTTATGTTAAAGTTTAAGTAATAACCATTTTTTTAGGCTTGTATGTTATAAGGTTTTTGTAACATAAAATGCTATAAAGAGCATAGGTTATAAATCTGGTGTAATTTGTGTAAGTTTTGGGGTTGTTGGCGAATTAAGATATTTGGAGGACTAAGGAAAAGTATCTAAGTGATAAGGAAGTGTTTGGTACAATTAAGTGCAAAGAATAACATTAAAATGAATTATAAAGTTTATACAAAGATTTAATAAACTTGAGACTAAGGAAAGGTTGTTAAATGTAAAGAAGACAAATTTAGGGTGCTAAGGATGATATTAGACTGAAAGTGTAAGGTTGGTTTGGTTAGAAATGAAAAAATATAAGTTTAAGGAATTTTGGGGTCAAATTGTAAATTCTAGAAAATGTAATGGCCAATTCATAAATACTACAAATTTAGGTACATAAGAGAAATAGAGGTTAGATATGGTATGGGTCAAAGTGTTGACCAAAATTAAGAAGGAAATATTGGAATTTGGAATTTAATAAGAATTATAGTATAAAATGTAAGAATTATAAAACTTATGTGGCAAAACCATAAATATAGGAAGTATGGTGCCAAACTCGAAATTAAAATAGTTGGGGGCGGTTATGTAATTTTTGGAAGTTTAAGGGAAAGATTAGAATTGATTAAAGTGAGAATTTAAATAAAGAATAATGAAATAAGGGGTAAAATGTAAAGATTATAAACTTTGTGGTTGAATTTGTAATTAAGGAAAATATGAGTGAAGACCGAATGGACATGGGTCTGTATAGTAATTTTCAAAAGATTAAGGAGTTTGGAATTAAATAAATGAAGAGTTAAAACTATAGGATAAAATGAGAATAATAACATAATTGTAAAAGTTGTAAAACTTGTGGGGTCAAAGTATAATTATGGGAAAGTATGGTGTAGGCCAAAAATTAGACTTGTGGTTTGATGGTAATTACTGAAAATATAAGGAGGGATTTGGTGTTTATTTAAGTAAGGATTAAAATCATATGATAAGATGTAATTAGTGGTAAATTGTAAGGTTATGAAAATTATTGGGGTTAATTTGTAAAACTGGAAGTTATGAGCTGAAATCTGAAATGGAATAGCTTAGCTGCTTAAGTGTTGTTTGGTGGTTTGGAAGAAATTATAAGTGAAATTTTGGTATAAATAGTTAAGGGATGAAAACTATAGGTTATACAAGCATATACAATTAAATTGTAAACATTTTATAACATTTGGGGTTATATTGTAATAAACAAAAGTATTTGGAAAATAGGCATGCTATGCGTGACCAAACGAGGATTGTTAAGAACATAGCAAAGTTGTTATGTCATTAAGAGCAATGAAAAATTCTGTTAATTAATATTTATCGTTTTAAGAAGTGATTCTTGTTTAAAAATACATGTCATTCTAGTTTTTTGACACACTTTTTTCCACTTTTAATCCAACTATTCAACACAAAAGTAATTATTGTCTAAATAGAAAAGTAAAAATAAGGGTTATATTATCTATATAATTTTCAGTCCAACTATAAGGTCAGTGGACAACTTGACAATGTCCACCCTTATTTTTGTGGTCGTAGCAACTAATTTGGTCCACTATGGATGTGAAATGGGCTTTGTTAGACTACGACTCGATTTGATGAAAAATTCAAGTAGTGTTTAATCTTGTTCGTAAACTTTTACAACACCGTTACATTCTCTAAGTGTGTTTGTGTCGATTGCCTACTTTTTTGGTCGACTCGATGTGTGATCGACTCATTTTGTATTGATGGACACCATCTATAACAAAACTTCAAGTTTCAACATTTGTTCATTGACACAAATTAAGCACTGATTGAGTCATTATTGATAAAACCTAAACGTTCCAACAATGCCTAAACAAACAATATGCAATGAAATCATTCTAATTTCAAAAACAAGTACCAAAATTTCTTAGCTCTTTTTAACAAGCTAGACAAATAAAAGAACGTCCAAATTTTTTTTTTTGTTTTGGGTCCGTTCGCACGCTACGAATGGCTAGTTTTTCGTGAATCGCGCCCCAATATACAACCAGCAAATATGGGAAAAGCTCACTCGAAAACCTTTAACATAACACAGGTAAGCCTGCGTTCAGACCCAATTCACAATTTTTTGTCAAAATGTGTTAGAGAATATTATCCACTTACCCTCTTATTTCTGGAACAATATGTCAACGAAGTTACGTTGACAGTATTGAATGCGGAAATTACCCAGTTACTCACTTCTTCATCGTCCCCAAATTGAATGCGGAATTATCCAGTTACTCACTTCTTCATCGTCCCCAAAATGCTCTAGTTCGTACCAGAGGAAGACTAGATTGAAGAAAAATAATCACCAATTAGCAACATATACGCAAAATATTGTAATGAAATGTTTGACGAAACAGCTGTTAGTGTAGAAAAGAGTAAATTAATTGATGGAGGTAGCCTATACTTCGTGACGGCGGCATGTTGCTCACTTTCAATTTCTGTACAGGGAGGTAAATGTAGAAGACGATTGTGCAGGTTGATGGGGAACATTTATAGACGAATTTCCAGGGTATACTTGTATGTTGGGTAAAAAACAATATGATTCAGCAATCACCTCCGTCGAACACCAATTTTGATATTCCATATTAACCCCAACAATTTGGGGAACGTTCGTTCATGACGAATCGTTTTCTTGTACTTTTTTCTTGACACTTGGCTTTCAATTATTGGTGTACAATATATATTAATGGTGGCCACTGAATCCGAATCTATCCGGAATCGATTGGAACCGGAACCGGGCCGGAACCGATTCGGAACCGTCCCCTTGTGAATCCAATCCGAATACAAGTTTTGAGATTCAGGACTGAACCGGGACCGGAACCGGAACCGCCCGGAACCGCCTGGATTCGCGTCAGATTTGGAACCGTGGAACCAGAACCGCCCCAGAACCAGCCAAAGATGCGTTCCTTTAGAATGTATTAGTATTACTTTCTTTCCATGTAATCTTTTAAGACTTCCAAATTGAAATCATGTAACCTATTAGTAGATGTCCTCTTTTTCCTTATTAGGGCTTTCCCAATGGGTTTTTACCTAATAAGGTTTTAACGAGGCAGTGAATCATATAATAAAACCCGCTTTGCTCTTTAATTTTTGCAAATTCAATACAAAAATTTAAGTCTTTGGTTCTTACACATTTAAGATTATAAACTTGAGGAATAACCTAGCTAGGAGTAAAGTGGACGAAAAGAACATGTGCGCGCATACGGATCTAAAATCGGAGTTAAAACGAAGAAACTGGAGCCGATTGAATCTTTTCGGAACCGGTCGGAACCGCCCCGGAACCGGAACCGCTCCAGAACCGGTCGGAACCGTTGATTTGAGTGAATCCGAAGCGAATACAGAGTTCCAGAACCGGAACCGTCCCGGAACTGCCCAGGACCGGTTCCGAATCCGAATACACATTTTCCAGAACTGGAACCGGTGGAACCGGAACCGTGGCCACCATTAATATATATGACCCCACTAGTTTTACACTTGTCTTTACCATACTACTCCCTCCGTCCCACCTTGACCGTCCTCTTTACTATTTGGACATGTCGTTTGACTTCAATTTTTAACATATAAGATAAATTAATTTTGAAAATTTAAGTTTTGCATATGATTCCTTACATGATAAACTATATAATACAAAATTCAGTTTTATAAAATTATTTTACTTTATATGTTTAATATTGAGGTGGAAAAACGTGCCAAAAAGCAAACAGGACACTTATGACGGGACGGAGGTAGTAGTTAACTAGGGTGAGATCAAACAAAAAGCTAAGAAGAGTAGCTTTTACAGGCAATTGTCGAACGACCCCTTGGTGTGATTCGCGGGGATTAATCCCCACTCGGAGTTGAAAATTGAAAGTCACCACGGAACGCGTCCTTGTACATAAAAAGTGTAAACCCACCACTCTTATTTGTACCCACTCAAACGCTCCCTAGTAAAAGCCCTCACACCAAAAAAAAGCGTGAAATATGAACAGTCACCACCACCATGCGATACACACATTTTTTCAAGACTTTCTCCAGTTAGAAAGAAAGGGAGAGTAATAGTCTCGTTGTTGTAACACAGAGAGAATAGAAGAAAGGTAGAAGACAAGATAGACGTGAATTGGTATCTCCCATTGCATTCCATTGTGCATCTATATATAGTACATAATACATAACCGTTACTGAACCTTTGAGTGGTAGGAATACAAAATATCAATGGTCTCTAATAAAGAGTCTTGGGAGTTACGGGAGTTTCACAGATGAAGGGTTTGGGGTAGGCCAAAAGACATGTGGATGTACATTCACTAATTAGGGTGATTTACAACACTCCCCCTTGGATGTACATCCTATTATACTGCCTCATTAAAAACCTTGCCAGGAAAAACCCATTGGGACAAAAACCATGGTCAAGGAAAAGAGTACAGTTTAAAATGTCTCTCTCCCCCTCAATTTAACAGAATGTCTCTTCGATGTCGCATACCGATATCACGAACGAGCTTCTTAAAGACTCTTGAAGAAAGTGATTTAGTGAATAAATCATCTAGATTTTCATCTGACTGAATCTTGCGAACATCAAAAATACCCTTGGTCTGAAGTTGATGAGTCGAGAAGAATTTTGGTGATATGCTTCATTCGATCACCTTTGATGTATCATTCCCATATTAATGTAATATAGGCAACATTATCTTCATTGTTGGCGTATCTAGATCAAGCTGAAAACCTCAATAACTTAATAGATGATAGGTGATTGATCTGAACCATGCTTATCCTCTTCCCGTTTCTTATAACGCGATCAATTTGTCATGATTTGATGAAGTTGTCACTTTAGTCTGCTTCGTTGAACACCATGAAATGGCAGTTCCACCATATATATCATAACACTCCTCTTTGTACAAAAAATTTCATGATAGAATCATCATTAAAACTTTGCTCACGAAACCCTGTGATGCGAAAACCAAAACAAAGGAGAAAACATAACCACATAAAGGTTCTCCCCCTGAATTTGACATATATGAATGTATGCCAACATTCATTCATAAATATGTCATCAATCATCACCATCTTACGTTGATGAAGAGGGAGAATTATGGTGAAATATGTTTGGTGAGAAACTTCATCTTACCAAATGGTAAGTTATCACCATTAAATCATTCACAAGTATAACATATAGTGGATTCTTGACCTGAGCTCACACATTTCTTCTATCATATAAAGGATGATAAATTTGTGTGATCCAACTTGCTCCTAAGGTCTATTCGATATTCGCATAAGAGGAATATCCTTTTACTAGTCATGCATTATTAGCATAACTTTACTCAACTTATATACATGAGCCTAGTGCAAACAAATAATGCACTCTCAAGTATTTGAACTTAATATCCACGTATATGCCCTCTTAGTGGCTTACGTCATACTCTTGGCTCATTTGATATACCAATATATCATTTTGTGACTTTATACCATTCGATTATGGTTTAGATGGTCCTTCCAAGTCACCATTAATCATATAAAACAGAAAAACATTCTCAAGATTTTCTTCGAACACCAATTCCCGGGAATTCATATGTTCACATTTCGCTCTCTTTGAGAGTTTAGATCCTCTTTCAAGGGATACACATACTTTAACATGGTGTATTATTTATCATTAACTTTCTTTGAAATTTTATAGCTCCTTTACCAAGGGCTAAACAACTTTTTCAAGGCTCTACTATTTTCCACCAAAGTTCATCCTCCTTTTTCAAGGACTCGACACCTTTTTCAAGGGTCTACTATCTTCCACCTTTACGATATTACAACTCCTTTATCCAATAGGAGGAACGCGTTCATTTCTCATATCGAGGTGGATTCATCTTATATGCATAACCCTAGTGCATTATCATGCTAGCATCACACGCTTCAGCGTGTTTATGATTGTCTTTATCAACTATGGAAGTCTATTCCGCACTTCCTTACTCTTGGAGTATATCATTTGGCAGTTTCTTCCCCCTTTCGAGGGTCTGAACTCCTCTTTCGAGGGTTCGAATTCTGAAACTCCTAATTTCCCTTGTTCTTTTCCTTCTGTGTCATTTAGGCATATCCGTCCCCCTTTCGAGAGACTGGACTCCTCTTTCGAGGGTCCGAACTCCTCTTTCGAGGGTTCAAATCTTCCTAATTTGCCTTTTCCTTTTGTGTCATTTTTGGCATATTTGTCCCCCTTTCGAAGGACTTGACTCCTCTTTTGAGGGTTCTTTCGATCCCAAGGGTCGACCACGCCTCCAGCGTACTTGGGATTCACTTGTCATAGCGGTTGTCTACCACGCTTCTAACCGAGCTGAAACATTCACAGCTAGTATAATATGATCGCGTATTCATATCTATGAATGCATCAAGTAGTTGCAACATTTTCCACACGAATTATTCTTTGAACCTCTAGTTCATTTTTCTTTGTCATGCATGACATAATTCATAGTCCATTAACATTTAGTTAAGAATATTCAAGCTAGAGACAACCGCTCTCTAATTTGACATCTTAAAAACTGATACTTCCCAGAAGCATGGTTGTAGCAACATTCAATATGTGCTTGCTTTTTTTAATCTTTCAACAAGGCACAATTGGTTTTACTGATAAGACTTTGTGCCAAATATCAAAACACATATCATTCTCCCCCTAAAGTTGAGAATGCTTAAGAACTAAAGAAGTTCATTATTCTCAACTTTCCCTTTTGTAACCCTTTTGATATTTTTGATGGGGGAGGTATAGACACAAACCCAATTATCTAACCTTTTTTCTTTGCTTTACAAAATTAACGACTTAATAAGGTCGTTCTTAGTGGGAGTATAAGTTACTCAATACCACTATTCTTTCAAGTTTCATATTATCCATCTTAATCTCAAAATCACATGGATAATTTCATTATAGCTAGATTTTTCTAAATCAATAGCCCAATGAATACAATACTTCATGTGACCATTATTTGATGTATCAAACATCATATATATTTCAAAGGTCCACATGGTAATTTTTCCGCCCATAATCAATCCATGATTTCAAGGGAGTATAAAAATTCTCATCCAATTCCTTTTGAATGATCTCACCATATCTTATATGAACTATTGTCACCCAAGTAAGAACCTGGAAGTTCTTGATAGTTTAGAAAACTAGTGAGTCGACTTCACTTTTCTCACGGATGGCCCATTTTTCCGTTTTATATAAGGAATATTTTATTTTACACTAACCGCATGTTAGTGACCCCCTTTTTCTTTTGGGCTTTATGAGATTCTACGTTATATAAACGTATATAACTTGGCACATTTTGTGCTTGTTTTCCCATCAATATGAGCATACTTTATCATTAAAAATGCATATTCAATGTTTATTCTTGTTCCCTCAAGGAACATAATGAAGAGCTTTTGAAATTCACAGCTCGCAAGAGCAAGCTCTCATTCTCATATTCTCTTTGACTATAGAGTTGTATATAAAACATTTTCAGTTGTGATGGTTACTTGGGAGACCATGTAACTTATGCCAAAGTTACTTTTTATAGAGTTATCTTTAACTCTTCAAAAATTATCTAGCTCTCCAAGAGCTTTACAATTTGGTCCATCTTATACCAAATGTTGACCATTTTTAAACCAATCCACCTCAAATGCATAGTCATGCATGTGGGAAAAATAATAATTTATCATTCTCAACCTTCAATGCAGTTATTTTGCACGAGGGAGCATAAGGATCTTACAGCTCTTAGCCTCAAGAGCATAATTTCACATGAGGGAAAAAGTACACTATTATTCTCAACCTCCAACGCTTGTATACAATCGAATAACATGATCCTTTTTTTTATTCCTCCAGTGCACTCATCTTGCACGAGAACGTATAATCATTAACCTCAAGTGCACCAAATTGCACGAGGTACTATTATAATTTATAATCTCCTTTTCAATGATTACATAGGAGAATTCTTAACCTCTAGTGCAACATCTTGCACGAGGTAATATCACCTTTTTTTTTTACTATCTCAAAAGAGATTGCCTCATAAACAATAATTCAAACCCATCCTTCTGGCAAAACTGTTTTTCAATCAAATAAAAAACTAGATGGAATGAATCATACCATATTAGATGGTTCACTTTTCAAAACAACAAAAACATATAGTTCTTTGGCGATTAAACTGATAGTTGTTCAAAAACTATAACAATATATTGTCATTGAAGATTCCGCTTTTTTTTTACCCGGTTTTTACTTTTCACTCAAAGTTTCTTTTTATTCAATAAAGAAAAACTCGACCACGCAGAATCTCACAAAAACAATCCTTTTACCTTTTTTTTTCTTAAAGACAATGAAAATTTATAAACAAGTACTCTGTTTAAATAGTGAAATTTGTATATGTTGTACAACAAATATAAAGAAAAGAAGGATTTTCTCCTTTGATTTAAAAACACATATACACGTTTATATAATTCATTTTTGAGTTGTGTCTAACTTACCTACTTGTTAAAAAGAATATGCCGGTAAAATTTGATTAAACATACTTACACCTTTTGCATTCGGCAAAAAAACATCAGATGTGGCTTCAACATAAACTCTTTGTCAACACGGATTCACAAAGTCACCAAAAACTCCTTGAGATGCACGATAAGATCCTTGTTGCATTGTGGGGAATAAGCTTCCCTAATTAGTTTCAATTGAGTTGTGATTCTTGCTTTGGTGATGAACTTTGTATAGCGGTAGTGAATAACTAAACACAAGATCTTTGTTGATGATGTATGGCAGAGAGAAGATTTTTTTTAGTAGAGTCTATCGTGCTGATAACGTGTTGTAACACAGAGAGAATAGAAGAAAGGTAGAAGACAAGATAGACGTGAATTGGTATCTCCCATTGCATTCCATTGTGCATCTATATATAGTACATAATACATAACCGTTACTGAACCTTTGAGTGGTAGGAATACAAAATATCAACGGTCTCTAATAAAGAGTCTGGGGAGTTACGGGAGTTTCACAGATGAAGGGTTTTGAGTAGACCAAAAGACATGTGGATGTACATTCACTAATTAGGGTGATTTACAACACTCCCCCTTGGATGTACATCCTATTATACTGCCTCGTTAAAAACCTTGCCAGGAAAAACCCATTGGGACAAAAACCATGGTCAAGGAAAAGAGTACAGTTTAAAATGTCTCTCTCCTCCTCAATTTAGCAAAATGTTTCTTTGATGTTGCATACCAATATCACGAACAAGCTCCTTAAAACTCTTGTAGGAAGTGACTTGGTAAATAAATCAGCTAGATTCTCATCAGACCGAATCTTGAGAACATCAAGAATACCCTTGGTTTGAAGCTAATGGATTGAGAAGAATTTTGGTGGTATATGCTTTGTTCGATCACCTTTGATGCAATCATTCCCTTATGAAATGCACGCATAATTATCCTTGCATATCACCGTTGGCTTCTTTGAATCTGGCTGAAGGTCACAAAACTTAATATATGATGGATAACAGATCCGAGCCACACACATTCTCTTCCTGATTCATATAGAGCAATCTATAGACACCCTGGGCCGTTCTCATCGGCTAAATCAGGATGCCCAACTCGAGGCCACTTGGACAGGGTAAGCAAGTTCAGTGCTGATTGGATCCCAGTAAACCATGTCCACATCACTTTGTTACCCTCACTCGAGTTATAAGCCAGCGTTACTCAGCTCGGTATGATTTGATGAAGTTGCCACTTGTTGGGTAAAAACCTAACGGCAAGAATACCGGTCGATTATAGCAAGTTTTCCTAGAAGTGTCCCTCCAGGTTATCGAATCCAGGGGAGGCAGCGTTTTAGTTTGATTAATATTTAAGATCAAAACAAAGTAAAATAACTCAAGTAACAGGGGGTTTTGTTTGTTTGAATTACTAAGTACTGAAGCAAACTGTAAATAAGAACAAGGGTAATAAATGCAAGAGCAACAGTGAGCAAAACAATGATGTTTTTGAATTAATGGAAAGGAAAATTCCGGTTTACTAGTCCTCCAATTTCTTCGGTTCCTTTCTCAGTGTGTTTACCGATATCTAGATTAAAATCCTAGATCAGAATTATTCCACGTTCGGTCTCCCGCTCGGTGGAATCTATTAACAGCTAATAAATTTTAACTCTCGTTACAAATTTATTAATTGCTAACAGTTTTAAGAATAATCCAGTTTAATGATCAGTAATATCCTAGAGGAATTACCATCTCTAAATTAACCGGTGCTGTTCCTGTTGTCTATTATCTACCGCAGTTCTCACTTATAAGCAGATAAACAGGTAAAATCCAGTAATTGGCCAAATCACAAGATTATAATAATAAATAAGGGACAACACTTTAATCTGTTAAAATGGTAAATCACAAAGATAATGGAACCTCAGAATTTGGATTACATAGTAAACCAATTTATAGAAACTACTCAGCCATGGAAATGAAATTACTACAACAATATGTGAATAACATTAAAGAAGATAAAGAAGAAGAACTCTGTTTTAAGGTTCGTTGATGGAGTCTCTGTGCACAACCAACAGTTTCCTCTACTCAATCTTCACTTGTTGAAGTCCCAGCTGCTTGATGGAAAATGGTGATATGAATGATACGTGAAAATGGATGGTGAATGGAGTTGAGGTATTTTTGCTCTCTGCAGAATGTGTATGGTGTGTGATGAAAATGGTGATGGCTGGAACGTGAGAGATGAACTGGAAATGGAGTGTGGAGTATTACTCTCCAGCCAGATTGTGTGTTTTAATGAGAAGGAGAGAGCTCTATTTATAGAGCCTCTGTATTGATACGTAACAACAGTTTATGGTGGTGGAGATGAGGCTGGAATTAGTGAGTGGAATGGTGGGTGGTGTTGCTGGTTTTAGGGAAATAATTTGATTTAGTGGGATTGTGGATAATTGAATAAAGCAGCAGGAAGGGACAAAATAACAGTGCGGAAGAATACTGGAAAGGATGATTAGTGCATGGGCGTGGTCTGTTCGAAAGAGAATTTTATTCTCTTTTTCCTTTCGCGAGCTTACAGATATCCGCTTCTAGCCATATGGTCCGGGACTTGAGTTCTGTATGAAGTCCCGGACCGTACCATTGAAACAGGTCGAAGGTTTGCTCTGATTGTGGTCCGGGACTTAGGGTTTGTATAAAGTCCCGGACCATGATGTTAAAACAGGTCGAGAGTCCTTTCCTTGTGTGGTCCGGGACTTAAGTTGTGTATAAAGTCCCGGACCATGCTTGAAATTCAGTCGAGATTGATGCTTCATAGTGGTCCGGGACTTAAGTATGCAACAAGTCCCGGACCATGTCTGTATTTAGGTCGAGATTTAGTTTCTTGATTCCATTTTAGCTTGTTTGATTTGCCATGCATTCCATAAGTGATATGAGTGTGTTTCCTTTGAGATAAAAACCTGAAAAAGCACACAAAACCATAAAAGAAGATAATTGCAACAAAAACATAAAATTGCTCATAAGATAGGAATTTATCAGTAATGGTAACAGATTAGGTATCAAAGACCCTTTAGAAATAGATAAATTCCTGTCTTATCAACATCCCCACACTTAACCTTTGCTTGTCCTCAGCAATTACTGCACGCAAATGTACCAGATTTTCAAAAGCGGGGATTTATCAAGTCAGGGAAATGTTCAAGGAAATCTAATGCTGAAAGACGGTCAAAAGAAACAACGACTAGTACTGCAAGTTTTCTTAACAGTGAAGCTAAGGTGTTTGTCAAATGCATGAGACTATCATCATAACTGTTTAATTCAAACTGTACTCAGGGCTTTACTTCCTTTTGCTTTCCACAATTCATTTGGACGACAAGGGGCAAGAAGTAATGTCATATTCCACATTACCTTTCATTGCCACATACTCATAATCAAGGAAGAATTTGCAATAAACTGTTTAGCATGAAAGAACTTTCCTTCCAATTTTTCTGAGTAAGCATTATTCATTTCATCCCCTCAGACTTTTCTCCCCATCCTTGTAGCGGTGTTGGGCCTTCTATCCCAGATCAGATGATCTTAGGTAGATGAGTGATGAGGCACTCCAAGGGCTTAATTACTGAATGGGAGAGGCCTGTTCCGGTTCAGAGTAGATTAGAGGAGTACCTTGCCTTTGTCCTTTCCTTCCTTTCATTCCAAAACTTTCCAAAAGCCCCAAGTTAGTTCAAACAAAATGGTCACAAATTGGTCTCACCTTTTATTGAAGGAAATAGATGCAGATTTTAACCAAAATTGACAATCCAAGCAGTATAACCAAAGTTCTTATGACCGAAATTTCAGATTAAATCTCGAAAATGTTTGCTACTTGTATATTATTCCCGACTGATGCATCTGACCACAGATGAAAACCAAGTATGTCGAATTAAAAATTTTTGTGGAGGGCCATCAAAGGTAAAGTGAAGGGAGAATAAGTACTGCCAGGAGCCACAGAAAACAATTAATTAGATGTGCAACCCCCTTACTACATCCCCACACTTTAGAGAATAGCAATGTCCTCATTGCTACTAGAATGTGAATATAGTGCAAGAGAGAAAAGGACTCCCCTGAATAATTGGTGAAGATGATGTCCCCACACTCATGACAAGGAATGGGAGACTTAAGGAGGGTTGTGAAAATTTCGGCAGAGTCTCCTTTGTTTTCTTTTGATATCGCACACAAAAATATGGCAGTCCTGTGTGAATATAGCAGCAGCAGATAATATGTTGCAACAAAGTCAAGTAGCATAACAAGCAGTGGCAGTAGCAGAGCAGAGGTACCCAAGTAATCATAACAAACCAACAGAAATGAAAAATTCCAGAAATGCAACCTAACAAGCTAAAAGTCATTAAAACATCACAAAAACAAAGTCAGCAAAATCCAGAAGCAAGAAAATAGAGTAATGATGGAGGTGGCATAAACCAAATCATAGACTACCGCCGGGGCATGCGCCAAGACTCTAACTGGGAGAAGCGCTCATCATAAGTCTGGAAGCGGGCCTCCTGCTGAGCCTGGTACTCAGCAAACTGAGCAGCCTGCTGAGCCTGATACTCAGAAAACTGAGCAGCCTGTCGAGCCTCGTACTCAGTATGACGAGTCTCTAAAGTGTGAGCCTCTCACCATATCCATCTAGACGACTCGCAAAGCCGTCAAAGTATGCTGTAGCGGTCCCCCCCAATCTCTGAACTCGTGTAGCAACTGCTCATAACCCGGGGCCGGATCAGCAGGCATCGGGAAGTCCGGGATCTCACCACCAGCAGCATCAGCAGCCGCATCAGCAGCGGCCTCAACCTCATCAACAGCCTCAGCCTCATCAGCAGCCTCAGCAACTCGGGGGGCGCGTGCAGCGCGTCGGCGCTTCACCCACTGCCCGTCATTCTTCTCCCACTGGAAGAATCTCATCATGGTCATATCGAGAGGAGATCGAGGGTACTGGGGCTCCTCATCAGATACATCTACCCCTTTGGCAGCCAGTAACGAGTATATGAGGTGTGGAAATGGGAGAGAGGCGGAATGCTCGGTCTGAACCACTCGGCGCATAGAAGTAAAGATGATGCGATGCATACTAGGAGGAACCCCTGCAGCGGCATAGGCGTCGTCCAGGATGTAACGCATAAGCCAGCAGTCATACTCATTCAAATCAGCGCACTCCCGGGGGCGAACATTAGACATCAGTATCCCTAGAATCAGACGCTCTCTAGGGGTGGGTAGCTTATCCCCTGTGACAACCTGCTTGTCCCGGTTATTCCTACGCTGCCGATTTTGAACTTCGGGATCAAGGACAATCAAGTTAATATAGTGCGCCTTAGCTTGTCTAGTCAATAATTGCATATTAGCCCTATTCTCCGCAGTCGGCATCCGAACAGCTATGGGCAAGTTCATAGAGCGCCTAATGCTAAGAGCGTCCACAGAAATATTTTTGCCTTTGACCACAGAAGTAATAGTATCCCCATCATCACTCACCGTTGCATTAGCATAAATCAACTTTACCAGTCTCGGGTAGAATTTCCCTCCTCGAGTCAGCAGAGGCACCCATCCACGTGCATTAAACAGCGCTTCTAAATCAAATTCAGCAATTAAGGTTGGACACACTGACCTTTCAGGTAGAATTTTTCTCTCACGAGCATGGTACCAATTCCTAGCCGCTTCATTGATGAAGTCGGAATCAACTGTCTCCCGGACCCGGAGTGGAGCTGCGTCCGGTGAAGGAGGAGCGGCGGCGGAGGAAGATGCACCCGCAGTGTTGCGTCTAGCTCGTTTGGGTGCCATTGAATTATGGATTAGTGATCGGTGAAGGGTATGTTTGGTTGTGGGTAAATGGCTGTGCGGTTTGAAATGGAAGAGGGGTGTGTTGTGTGTGGAAATTTGGAGCGACGTGGAGATTGGGGTGGTGGTGACTGTGAGGCGATTGGCGAGGGCGCGGGAGTAGAAGAGGGGTGGCGAGTTGGGGCGGTGTTTGGAGGCGTGGTTTGTGGTGGTGGTGTGGTCGGGTTAATGATGGAGTGTGGTGCGAAGAACAGAGGGAGAAGGGAGGTCGATGGGGGTGGGCGAGATTGGGCGAGAGAGAAGAGAGTGAGGGACGGTGTTTGTTGGAGCGAAGATGGGAGCAGGCGGCGATGGTGTGGTGGAGGTCGCGGTGACAAGGTGGAGGGTGAGTTTGGCTGTAGTGAAATGGGCGAGAGAAGGTGAGGTCGAGAGGCGGGGTAGAGACGACGGCTAGGGTTGTGGTGGTCGGGAGCTGAAGAATAACGACGGCGATGTCGAGAGCAGGTGAAGTTTTAGGGATTTCAGATGTGAGAGAAGAGGCTGAAGAATGACGACGAGTTTCTTTTTAGTTTTCGAAAGCTGTATGGGTCCGGGACCTAAGATATGGGTAAGGTCCCGGACCATTATGCAGAAATAGGTCGAGAGTTTCAAACCTCTAGGTCCGGGACTCAAGTTTGTACAAAGTCCCGGACCGCGGTGATTTTTAGTTCGAGATTTTCCTTCCTTCCTGGTCCGGACCTAGGTTTTGTAACAGGTTCCGGACCACCCCATGTATTCTGTTCGAGACTTGCCTTCCTTCCTGGTCCGGGACTTTGGTCCTGTAACATGTCCCGGACCACTCTGTTTATTTCAACCGAAGAAGTGCCTCAGTGTGCTCTGTTTCTCCTCCTTCATCCCTCCTACCTGTGACAACAAACAACTAAAGGAAAACACTAACAAAGGAATTAGCACATGTAAAAAACATGAATTAAAATGAAAATTAAGAGGATAGAAAAAAGAATTGGGTTGCCTCCCATGAGCTGCCCGTCTTTTCGGTCTTTGGCTAGACCTTGGTGCATCAGTTTGAAGAATTAGGGTCCCGGAGCAAAAGTGTTGAATGAGCCATATCAACATTGCTCCCTTGGTATAATTTCAACTGTGATCCGTTAACTTTGAATGCTTCTCCTTTCTCGTTGGCTAAACCAATGACTCCATAAGGGGAAACATCTGTAACTGTGAATGGACCGGACCAGCGAGATTTCAGTTTTCCCGGAATAATTTCAGTCGTGAATTGAACATTAGCACTTGGTCACCAATTCGAAACTCTCGTTTCACAAGCAATTTATCATGCCATCTCTTAGTCCGTTCCTTGTAGATCTTTGCATTTTCATAGGCCTCTTCTCGGAATTCGTCTAGTTCACACAACTGTAGTTTCCTTTCCTCACCGGCCTTCTGCAGATCACAATCAGAACTTTAAGTGCCCAAAATGATTTATGTTCTAGTTCTACCGGAAGATGACACGCCTTCCCAAAACCAATTTGTAAGGAGACATTCCCAGGGTGTCTTATGGCTGTCCGATAAGCCACAAGGCGTCATCTAATTTCATAGACCAATCCTTACGGGATGAACTAACGATTTCTATAGAATCCACTTAATTTCCCTGTTAGTTACCTCAGCTTGCCCATTGGTCTGTGGATGATAAGTAGGGATACTTGTGTCTTACTCCATACTTGTGCAACAAGGCTTCAAACTGCTTGTTACAAAAGTGGATCCTCCACCACTTATGATTGCTCGTGGTACACCAAACCTAGTGAAAATGTTTTTCTTCAAAATTTCAGCACAACCTTTGCATCATTAGTAGCAGTGCAGGCCACGCTTCAGCCCATTTAGTCACATAATCGACAGCCACCAAAATATAGAGGTTGGAATGTGAAGAAGGAAATGGCCCCATGAAGTCAATCCCCCATAATCAAATGGTTCTACCTCCAAGATGTAATTCAAGGGCATCTCAAGCTTTCGGGAGAGGTTACCTTGGCGCTGACAGCTATCACATGTGGATACAAATGCATGGCAGTCTTTAATGTGTGTCTTCCAAAACCTGCCTCCAATACTTTAGCTGCTGTCTTGGCGGGCCCGAAGTGTCCTCCTACTTCTCTTCTGCGACGTGGATAGGATGTCTCTTGTTTCAGCACCCGGAACACATCTGCGAATCTCCCTCCCGCAACCTTGAAGAGAAATGGATCGTCCCAAAGGTAATGCTTGACTGTAGAGAAGAACTTCTTCTTGCTGATATGACAATTCTGGAGGAATAATGCCCTTGGCGAGGTAATTTACAATATCAGCATACCAGGGGTCCGTGGGACAACTGATCGTGTAGACAAACTCATCAGGAAAATACTCGTTAATTGGCTTGCCATCATCTGGAATTTCCATACGGGATAAGTGATCTGCCACTCCATTCTGTGCTCCAGGTTTGTCCCTAATTTCAATGTCAAACTCCTGCAAAAGTAAAATCCATCTGATTAAACGAGTTTAGCATCAACTTTTCCAAGAGATACCTGAGAGCGGAATGGTCGGTGTGCACAATGACTTTGCTGCCAATAATGTATGGTCGAAACTTGTCGCATGCAAAGACAATTGCCAGCAGCTCCTTCTCCGTTGTTGTGTAGTTCTGAAATACCCCAAACCTTAATATATTAGTTAAATATATAATTATCATATTCTAAGGCTTACCTTAGTCATTAGAAACATGTGGGAAAAATTCCCGAAGGAAACGGATCCAAAGTGGGTTAAAAATGCAAAACGGCTTTAAGGCACGTTTTTCGAGAAACCCGGGAAATGTATTTTAAACGGGTTTAAATGGTCTAATAAAAATTTATAGTCAATCATATGGCTATAATTAAATATTGGTCAAGGTCTAGAACCATAAAAACAAATAAAACAAGAATCCAAAACCGGACCCGGACTGTTAAAACTGACAGTTCGGACTAACGGGAGTT